>JAVXUO010001366.1:0-171381 GCA_033065855.1 Escallonia rubra
TATAATAACGTAAACTAGATGCTGGCATGGAAGGAGAATCAACTTACAGGAAGTAGGTTGGAGGGATGTGTGTGGCAAAAAAAGAATGGGGGATTGGCTTAAGAAACATCCACGAATGGAAGTCCAGCTTCCGTGGATACTAACATTTTCGACCTCCCCGCCAAGAAATATATTATCTACACCACACTGTTTCAAGAACGTTGGACCTCATTTTCACTCAGGCAGACCAGGGGTCGAAATACAACCGCTCAATTAGGAACACAAAGGCCACGACCTTCCTTTTAAAAAAAGGTTATGGTTTCAGCCAGGAAGTTGGCACTCTAATGGTCCTGGTGGTTACGCAATATGGAACAAGGTTTCAATATGATGCTGCCAGTGCCTTGACCCTGAAGGTGTCAAAGACTCTTATATCTGGTACGTTGAATACAATTGCAAGGCTGACATTTTCACCCTGCTTGCCATCGCTCGTAGGAACTTCTGATGCCTCTACCGTTGACATCGTTAACACTGGAGAGTAGTCATCAGAAAATCGTACGAGTGATGGCAATGAGGATGAAAACTTCAGCCTTGCCGCATCGCAGAGCTACTGTCGGGGTTTTTTTACCCTCACTGTTAATCCATCTTCAAGATGCGGTTGTGGCACGGAGGAAGAAGATACGGTTTCCTGGGCACATCCCAAAATGCACGTTCATATTATGGTTGCTAAAAAAAAAAAAAAAAAGGACCAGAGACCCCAACTGCACTTGGAGTAACGTAGATGATGATCACTGGGAATTACCTATATATGTGGTGCACATACGAGGCCCATGATACACAATAGGCTTTATTTGCATCAACGTAGTTGTAAACTGATATCGCTGTATGTTGATTTTTGGGTTTATTTGCCGGCAATAAAGGACCTTCTACGAAAATTACAAAGACATATATGCTTTGGACTAAGTAAATAACTCTTACGCAGTGGTATCCCGTGGAATACTGGTAGGGACGAAAGCAAACGATGCCGATGTGAAAGAGGACCTTCCGCTTACATCTGCCATGATAAGGGATATTACCCTACCCTGCATGTTCGAGCATCGAAATAACAATTGTTAGCTATTGATGAGGGAACGGATCGCTGTGCAAATGGCACCAGCAGCAAACCAAGGAGGGTTACCATTAGGTTACGGGCATGTCTCATTCCGGGAAGGAGAGTTGTACTTGATGGATCCAAGTACTCCATGCCACACGTGAGGAGATTGAAGGAAAAAGCCACCCAGTGATTACTTTTCCACAACATAGGCGTTATGAGCTGAAACATCCATATGAAGAACAGTTAAATCCATGTGAATATATCATGAGCGTGCACAGAAAATGAGCCTCCTAAGTCCTATTCACATATATTTAAACAGGAGAGGTTCTATATCATGAGCGTGCACAGAAACGTATTCAATTACCATCTGGCAGGAGTTGAGGTTCCTCTTAATCCGGTTCGACTGATAATATTTCTGAAATTTTTTCCGAATTTCATCATCCGTCCGAGAGGTTGAGAGGTAAGATATAACGCTTTGCTACAAGTTGCAAAGGGCATCGTGTTAATACAAAACGTTGACTGCTCACACAAGGACTATTCAGGTCATAGTCCGGTCGTCATTAGGTATACTTATATGAAACTGGTGACAATTGATAAGAGCGCCAAACGTAGAGGTGCGTACCGCAAAGAAAGTGGGAAAGATGTATCGATCTAGCGGGCCATTGCTCTCGGCGTTTATCACCCTGATAACCATGTCGAGAACCTGCATGGGTAGCCATAAAGTATAACACCGGGCAAATAAACCCAAATAGTCAAATTGTCATTTCATTTAAATAGTACTCACGGCTGCGCCAACCCAGTTGTTGCCTTCCATGGTCGATAATTCAAAACGCGTTAAGTGGTAGTCGTACATACTTATCAGGACCTCCCTACAAAAGGCACAAATATATACGTGGGAAACCGATGAAAGGAAGCCTTTAAAATTGAATTCATGCTAAAAGGGAATTGATTATTTACTATGTGCAAGATGAACAATGTGAATGTGTGTGGAAACAATGTGATTTAGGACAACGGGAGTAGAAGCACTCTATGGATAGGTGGTCAATGTCTTAAGAGGAGAATAACTAAATTTAACATGAGAATTGGCTCGTACCCCGGATCATGGGAGGATGAAAAGGCATAGCCTAGCAAATCTGCCTGGACGGCTAAGCTACTTGGCTCATGAGTGGTTGGTAGATGAGTGTTGGTACCAGTTGTTGCCGCGTGCACCACCGGGAGTTGAATGGCATTCAATGGATGGAGAATCAACCTGGCAGCAATCTGGACTCTGTAGTGCTCGAGTTCAGACTAAGAAGCGGAAGTATTATGTTAGAGTTCCATGAAATTACTAATGAAATTACGTGCAATCGCGTGTACTAAAACATTGCGAAAACTTAAATGCAAACAAGGTTTACACGCTTACCGGGAAGATTGCTACACTGAACTTGCCCCACCAATGCTCCATGAACTTCAATGTGTACACTCCGCAATCATCACTGAAATAGTTCATAACACACGTTCAGGACCAGTCGTTAAGAGGATGAAGTTAGGAACGGAGTTGAGAGGAGATAAGCATGTCAATAAGAGAAGATCGTACTCATTTGTTTGCTTTGGGCACGGATGACTCTGGAAAGCGTAAGCCTGAAAGTCAATGTCTCTACCAGTTGTATGCATCAACATACAAGACTGGACGCGGGCCTAACCAAAGCAAAGGTATGCAATATTATGTGTGGCTCTACGTTACATCACCTAAATTAGACAGTTGTAAGAAATGCCATGGCTAAGTATATACCAGGTGCCTGCGGAAAACCTCAAGCTCAGCCAAAACACTGCGTCGACCAGAGTCGAGGTAGTCGATGCACCCCCTGTTGATGTTGATGCAGAGCATAAACCAATGATGCTCCCAGCAAATTGGCACGCAGAACTGAAAAGGGACCGAAAAATTCAGCACATTTGGTGTGTAATGAACAATACACCTATGTGTTTGGTTGATATAAAGGCAATGTTGTGTGAACTACATAGCGTGAATTTTAACAGTTAGTGCCATCTAAGGATGATAGCATTTGAACCTTGCAAGTGCACAAAGCCAATTTACAGATAGAATACTGATATGGAAGAAGTCAATGGCCAAAGAGTATACCAACTGGACGTCCTCCAATTTAATCAGCGGGTTAGAGTGATCAAAGAAGCGGGAGAAGAAGTCAAATATCTCATCGTCGGACCTTTGGTCATCCATGAAGTTGATAACCGAGGACTGCAGTTTACGTAGGTATACATGGCTCAGTTTCAAAACAATTAGACCAAAGATATGAGCAATACTCAAGTTGAAACAACGTAAATCACCGAAAAATCGGAGGCAAATGTGTAACGTAGCACAGAGCCTGAACGGTCGGCATTGACGACCTCCGACCATGCATCAACAACCTGATACATAAGGCAAACATAAGGTAGGGGCTACGAGCTGTCAACCTCGTTCGTATGCAAACGATGTTTGAAGAATGATAACAACAAGAAAATTAAATGGGATATGCAATATTATTCTCATCGCATGGCATCGTAAATACAAGGTGACTGTTGAGAAGATGATTTTAACACAACGTACGTTACAGCATATCTGAACCTGTCTCTAAGTAATTGCAAATTCAGTTTAGAGACCACTCAAATCATGACATAGCTATGGTTATAGAATAGCTCGGTAACTATAAGTTCAAATGGTTTATCGCACAGAGTGAGCATAACATTTGGTTTATGATTTCCAAATTTCAGATTCGCGTTCTAAATATCTAAGTAAGTCGTTGGAAGAGGTAGGTAGAGATGTGGTACCTCGGATGATACCCACTGCTTGCTATGTAGCGTGAGAATTCGGTCCTTAGTCAAGAAGCTTTGAGGCATCTTAACAACAACCGAACTGTCGATAAGAAATGAAAATAATAGGATAAGTAATAAGAACTTCTATAAATGAACTGACCCAACTACCCCAAAAGGCTGTGGCAGATTCATTACCTCGCAGGGAGTTCGGACTGGAAGACGTTCTTCACAGCTTCCTTTTCGAGCCTTGAGAGCGTCACCCTTTGTTCACCGGCAACACGAAGAAAGGGGCTCCTAGTCGTGTTAGAGCACTTCACCCTTCTAATTGGAGCAGACCTCCTATTTGGACGGGGACGGATGATTGACGTTTCGGGGACCGCTGGTTGTTTCATGATCATGCGGCTGCTTGTCCTCCTCGTTTTGAAGGACAGCTTTGATAAGTGGTATGGCAGGTCGTCGGCAAGGGAACAATCTTCCATGTTGTCGCCTATCGGAGCCGGTGGTGAAAAACGAGGGCTGGCACGTTCGGAGTGAGCAGCTGCAGGAGACATTTCAGTTGCAGGAGGGGAGGAGAAGGATCGTAGGCGCTTAGATACGGGTTCGTATTGGGCGCCGGCATTCTTAGAAATGGTCGGCCTTTTTCCACTCTTACTCCTTCCAGCAGTGGCACGACCTGAAGCAGTACGAGCAGTCACTCCTGCATGTTCGGATGGTGTTGATAGTTGCTGATCTTGAGGTGTCGGGCCAACTTCAGGTGGAGTTGGCTCCGTAGAAGTAGCAGCGGCCTCCTTTGCACGGAGGAACCTCTCAAGTTCTGGCAAGTGAGGCACAATCTCCGCAAGCTTGCGTACCAACTGCAAAAGCACTCAAACGTAGTTCGTAAAAAAACATAATGATTTGAAGGTGAAAAAACGAAACCCAACAGAAGCAAATAACTCCAGAATCCATTGAGTTGCTAAGCCACGTACCGGAATAGTGAAGGAGGTGCTAGCAGGGGCGGGGGAGACATCCGTGTCATTTTCTCCCCGATTCTCCATTTCAATGCGGCGTTGTATATGGCGTGGTGTCCAATGTGCCATATAAGGGCTTTCAACCTCTATGTTGTCGAGGACGCCACATGGAGCTTTGTGGAAGTAAAAGAACTGCACGGGACATGTCAGCATGGATCAGGATCAATAATAAACATAGCTAGACAGACGAATGTACATATAGTTATTCTTGCGTACCATCAACAATGCAACGCAGCCGGCGATACCGGTTTTGGTCCTGCCTTGCTTGAAATTGGTCACACCTCGGACCAACTTATCAAGGACAAGCTGCGACCAATTGTATTGGGCGGACGTTGATGCGACCGATATGGCAGGAAACAAGTCCACGGATGGCCTGCCCGTCGTGGGACAAAGAAACGTACTCAGCAAAAAAAGCAAGAAAGCCCGGCAAAAATCCTCATTCACGTTTTGTACACTAGTGAGGTACGAGGCCAGGGCCGCTAAACTCATCCGAGAAAAACGATCTCGAATGGGATGCAAGACGTCGTCGTCAATGGATGTTGGAACTCGTCTGCCCTTGTATGGAATTCCTAATACAAGTCCAACATCAGTGGCATTTATCCGAACGGTTTCGGTCTTGCCTACGCGCATCTTGCGCGTGTACGGGTCGAATCTGTCAACAAGGCCAAGTAAGAAACTCCTTGGCAATGTTGAACAGTGCATATTGAAGAACGACTGAAATCCCATTGCCTCAATTGCGGAGGATTTGGCGGCATTTTCTTTTAGCCCCTCCATCAAAACAGCAAGCATCCTAGGGCTACACCGGCTCTCGAAGCTTGCCTGCAATAAGTTAAAAATGCTATCAGTAAGGGCATGTGCAGTACATTTCCATATAAAAGCTTGTAAAACAACACCGAACATTGTACAACAGACGATAATGCAGGTTCCAAAGTGTGATTGCTGAATGTATAGAGAAATCATTGTGCGTATGCAGCTCTCTACTTGACCGTCTGTGGAGAGCTTGTACAGCTTAGCAGCTTTGTGAATGTGCACATAGTTCATGAGGTACCCAGGACATTAACCCCCCGCGTTTTCCATGTAGATTAATTCAAGACTACGTGCTAAGGTCGAGCTTATGTGCTACTTTAAGCGTACTGCTGATATGGCGGTGATGAAATACATAGGAGACTAATCATGCATCGCCGTAAAATACAATCAGGCAGATTGCGATGTCACTCACCGTCGCTACCGAGGACATCGCCGGCAAAGAGGCCGGCGATGACGCGAGCCCTGGCTCATTCTACCTCTATACTCATAGAAAGACTACAACACCTAACCCCCTTTTTACCTATGAAATTGAGTTAATACATTCATTACGCTGCCCCGTAACACCACCATACATCCACCCACTGACACACCATCAAGCACATGCACACACCGGTATCGGGTAAACACGGCAGCCATGGATGCCCGACCGCAACCATAGCCCTCTCCTTTTTGTATCAGACCTACATACAAACGCACACTAGGGCAGCCACAGTGGCAGCCCTCAGTTCACGCACAACTCAAACACCATTCCACAAACAACATACACCATACCCACAGGCTGCACCAAGACTGAAGCAGCCCCTCCTTCGCAACATGGCTGCACCGCAGCCCACATTGTCACCAGTCGAACTATACACGTAGAAAATATCACAAACACACATTCCTCGTGCATTCATTGTACTGCTCTATTTATGTCCGTGTACTTACAAATGGAGAATTGTCTGAAAATGATATATTAAAAGCCATTGAGCAGTCTGGCCCCATTTTGATTGAATGCCATCGTGCTCTATGTCAACACCAATCTCGTGTTTTCTGAATTTCCACTATAGGCATAACCCCGTCACATTGCTATGAGTCATAGCAATGTGACGGTGAGGGGCCTGACTGGTGAATTCTATGGGGCTAGCAATTCCAAAAAGATACCTCAGTTAATGTAAAGTTTCAATTTCTGGCTTCTTTTCTAATTATAACAACAACAGTGGAGACATTTGTGTTTGTAAAGCATTGACGGGTCCATGTAGGCGTAGATCATGGAGGCCAACCGAGACAATTGGTTCTAAAAAGAGAAAAGCTTACTTGCCTGTGAGTGTTACATAATCTGTTGTCAATCCAGCCAATAAAAATCCATTTTTTGTTTTTAATTTTTTTTTTCTACTGCTTGGAATGAATTAAGACAGTATACAGGAATTGTATCATGGTGGAAACTAATATGGTTCCCTGGGAACATTCCCAGGTGTGCCATGATCTTGTGGATGATTTGTAAAAAAGGGCTGAGAACCAAGGACAGGCTGAGGGCGTGGAAGGTCATAAATGATGACAAATGCAATTTCTGTGCTCAACAAAAGGAAACAATAGAGCACCTACTCTTGGAATGCCCTCTTACTCACTCAATTTGGGAAAATACACTAAGGAAGCTACAAGTTACACAACATTTCCAAACCTGGAATTCACTCATACATTAGTGCTGTTAAGGTTTTAGAGGGAAAAGCTTTCGAGCAAGACTAAGTAAATTAGTCTTTGCAGTCACATGCTACACTATCTGGGAGGAAAGGAACTCAAGAATTTTCGGGGGACAGTGTAATGGGATGAATGAAATCATAGCCAAGATAGAAAGGTGGATAAGCTACAGAGTATTTAGCTGGAAGAAGGCACTATACACAAAGCTTAATAAGCAACCGTGCAGGGACTGGAAAATACATGTGTGTCACAATTTGCAAAGCATGTGGAAACAGCACATAGCAATTGTAAATAGTATACCAGAGCACAGTCATAGATTGTATAGAGTAATCATGTAGTGAGACATTGTAAAGTTGATTTGAGCTTAAATGGAATAAAGGACATTTCACCAAAAAAATATAAAATCTTTTGTGAAGCGGGGTGGTGGGGAGGGGGGTACTCTATTGGTCAGATTGGATTCTTTGCTTGGTTGGTATCAGGGAGATATCTAGTACCCTATGGGAGTTTACAGAGTATTACGATGCGTGAAAAAATAACACTTTTTGCCGGTTTCCATAATTTTTAGTGTTTTCCAAACCCCTTCGAGGTTGGGATTTTCTTTTCTCAGGGGTACGGTCTAAATGTCCAACAACCCCCCCCCCCCCACACACGTTATGAGTTTGTTTATTGTAAATATCACAGGCTACGACTATTTAAGAAAAAAAAAAAGAAAGCCCTACATATTATGAGCCAACATTGGGATTACTGGTCTTAAGTTGCTTTACAATCGGACCATTCATGCATAACAGTAAATTGGCATGAAACGAACACTTGCCTTATTGGTCTTGCGTTTCTCTTTGCCTTTCTTCGGAGCGGCGTTGTACTCCTCCATGCATTTTTTGGCTTGGAGGACGTACGGTAATTTCTCATCCTCGCTGAGGTCTTTCCACATTTGCGAGGCAAGCTGTGAAACCTAAAATGAAGACATATTTTAGATTGTCAATAGAGCGGTTACCAAATAATGGAGCTGGGAAATGCTAAAATAGTTTCAATTACCTCTCTCATCGTCATGCAATGGGTAGTCTCGGACTGCTGCAGTCCTTGCTTTATTTCGGCGCTGAAGACAATAATGCAAACCAAGGTCAAACACTCATCATAATTAAATGTCTTGCATATACACTACATTATAAGCTTTATCAAGAACTTACACAAATCGCATGAACGCGTTGACAGGCCTCTTCCTTGTACTAGATGCCTCGCCTCGCTCCATGTTTGAGCTCATTGCTGAAACAAAAGGCAATTGTAAATACACGTATTTACTTTTGACTCTAATATCGTACCTAGATGCAGTGGCAGAACAATTAACCTTACACAATGTGGACACCAACAAGGGCAAAAATTACACTTGCAACAGCTAAACTATAGACAATATCTAATTACTTCTTAGATCAACCATGTGGCCATGCGTCAAATTAGCAATAGAGGAATTACTCTGCCATTTTACACATAATGTCTCAACTTGGCAAATTAAGTTGCCAACAACCCACCATTTATGTGTAGTTGATACCTATGTTACATGGACCCTTCAATTTGGGGTGAAGAACGGTGTCCAGACGACACGACCCTGACACGGGTACGGGTGCCGTACCAGACCCTTTGGATTGAGAACGGACACGGTTGATGTCTCTGGCGCTACTTAGAGGATGAAGAAGATTCTTGGGCAACATTTAATCCGGATGAAATGATGACCCATTATATGTACCAATTGTTTTTTCTTCGTTTTTCGTTAAATTAATGAATGAAATCCCTAAATTGATTGATCTTTGTTATTGTGCACTCGTTTCATTTGTGTGCCAACTACGTTGCAGAAGAAAGAAGAAGAAAAGTGGCCGGAGACGGAGGAGAAGGAGAAGCAAAAGATGGAGGAGAAGGAGCAGCGGCAGCAGAAGGGGGAGAGGATTTCTCTGAAACTTAACTCGAGAGACGCTTGGGGACTGAACCTTTATTTTCTTCTTTTGTCGTCTCATCTGCCAGAGGCCTCGAACCACATGTCCTTGTGACAAGTTTTCTTTCAGCCTTGAGGCCTCGAACCACACATCCATGTGATGGCAGAAAACTTGTCTTGCACTCTTTTGCTGTGAAATGAGGCATCAAACCACACGTCCTTGTGATGGGATGCAAGCATGGCCTCTTAATTGTTTCAGGCTTTTAATTATTGGGGCGGGGGAGCGGCGGTTTGGATCCAGTGCTTGTAACTCATGCTTAAAAAATCACTGAATATATACAATAAATGCTACGCATCACATTTGATGAGAAAGCATACCGTTGGAAGGGGAATACTTAGCCCTGATCCAACTCGATTTTGGAACCAACTTTAATGCGTCGGAGTATTCTTGCACCAAAAAATGCTTTACGAGCTACGGTAACGTATAAAGGAATTGACAATCTCAGCATATGCCAAAAAGGTAAAGGGAAGATATATATTAATAATGTGCTAGACTTGATGATTTGACAGAATGTGCAGCTGTAGTCCAGTTGACGGAACCTTTAATTTGTGATCTAAGATTGGTTGACAGTGATGTTTGTACGATGCTATCCAAGTTGCTAGGAATGAGATGTTGAAGATGTTCCATAGACCAAGGAAGGATCCTTATTTGTAAATACTTGACACTCACTGGGACGATCAATTGAGGAAGAATCTATATGCAGCAGGCTACCTACCAACCAATACAACATATATGCGATAGCAAAGAATAGAAAAGCTACTTCTGGGCGACTTGATGTCAAAAGTATGTGCACGGCAACCCTATATTGCATAGAGCAGACAAGTGAGATGAAGAAGTTCAAAAATGCGAAGGGGGGTATTGGAGGAGTGTCTTGGCTCGTTAATGCCTCCAAGTAAGTGTCATGCCTTGTTAAGAGCTACGCTAATTTCAGTACTTTAGAGTTTATATGCTTTGTTGCCTATTTTAAGATGAATAGTGGCATGTCATTGAAGTAGTGCTCCAAATCTTCAAAAGTTAGGCATTCGAGAATTTAGTTTAAGTGTAGTTCTTCGGGCTGTGAAAGGAACTGAAGCATATTTGAGCATATCCACTCGAAGAAAGAAACAGATTGGAACATCGGAGGTTTAATGACCTTGTTTGTGTCCATTACAACCTTCACTTGCAGCAGAGGTAAAAGTGAATGACTAACTTTAAAGTTATATGACAATTCCATGATGAACCTAATTTTGTTACATTTCAAGCAACATTTCAGATTTATGTTTAAGGGCCGAAACTGCGATCCTATTAACTTCGAAGATTGACAGAGAGCCAATCTTAATAAAAACAGCGTACATCCTATATTTCAGTTGTTACAACTGAAGCANAATGCATGCCAAACTACGGAAGCATGGGAACTTGCCAAAGAACACAGGAACAGAAACAACAGATAACAGTGGGGCTATACAGCGGCGCGAACGAAAAAACGTAGAAGAAACATGCTGATCACTCAAAAAATGTAAGAAGGGGTACCTTTACAGTGGCGCGCACCAAGGTCGAGCTTCGGAATGCCTCTACAGTGCCTCTACAGCTGACATGCACGAAACGATCCTTTGTCGACACGGCGTCCGCTACAGCAGCGGGGACGGAGGAAGGACCACCACTACGTGGTGGTTCGGGGCTGAGGGGTTGGGCGAACGGGATGGAGGACGGGGCTGTGGGGGCGGTGCTGGGTGCGGGGAGACAAGGGAGTCTCGGATTGGGGGACAGTGGTTCGGGGCTGAGGGGTTGGGCGAAGGGGATGGAGGACGGGGCTGTGGGGGCGGTGCTGGGTGCGGGGAGACAAGGGAGTCTCGAATTGGGGGACAGACCTGTTTGGGGGAGACAAGGGGAAATATGGGGGTCGGGGTGGGGTGGGGGTGACCGCAGAAGGGGTGGGGTAACCTGCGTGGTTGGCGGGGGGGGGGGGGGAGATGGAGTGGGGTAGGGAGAATTGGAGGGAAGGGGATGAAGTTCTCTTCTGATTGGGGGGAACTCTTCTGACTGGAGATCAAGGAGAAAGAGTGGGCGGAGGGAACGAAGTAGTGGTTTAGTGTGGGGAGGGGCATTTTGGGGAAGGGGCAAAGTTGATCTTTCTAAAAACCCATTTTTTCACAACTGAACCCACCTTTCAGAAATTTCACAACTTGGAACCCTCTTTTCACAACTTTCACAAAAAAACCCATTAACCCCAAATATTTAACCCAAAAACCCATTTTTTCCCAATTTTCCCTAAAACCTAAGATTCTTACTAACATTAGGATTCTACTGTTCTTCTCCACTGCAAAATTATTAACCGAAAGGCGGTTCAGTTTCCCATTCCTCTACGATTCATCCATTTCTCTAGACTCTTCCTTTTCCTCTTTGAAGAAAGAGTTTTGCCAAAAAGCTTTTAGTGACTTGTTTCTCATTTAAACCCCATTGTTATGGATATTTCATTGAAATGCTTGATGCAAATGAGAGGTTTTGATGATTGGTATTATTGTGGGTATGAACTGCTTGGAAAAATCAAAGGAGTTGTGAGATGGTTTAACCATCAGAGATATAAGGATGAGATTTGTGATAACTAAAAAAGGTCGATTGTTGTGGCCCATCCCTAACATGGGAAAGTTGGGTTTCAGGCACTTGTCAAAGGGGCTACGTACGTTGATGTAATGCACATTACTTTTGATAAGTAGTTGCCCCTACTTCCACAGTGATGTTTATGCCGAAGTGGAATTTTTGGCCCAAGTCAAAAATTAAATGGTTCGGCTTGATATACCCTCAAGCCTACGTCCACCCTTTCAAGGAAGTCTCTTGAAAGGCCCTAGAATCCACTAGTATGATCTTCCTTACGGGTCAAGATCGAACCTCTTACAATCCCTTGATGCTATGCCCACATCAAGAACAAGCTTTGACAAACCCAAAGCTCCAAAGCTTGACAACCCCAAGCTTTGATACAAGAACCTTTAGATGAAGAAATGTGTACAAGATTTCACTCTCAAGAAGTAGATGAGTACAAGTTTAAGTACTAGAACAAGAGAGATGAGTGTATGATGACTTATGAAAGTGTATATCTCTCAAATGTAAGCTCACAATAAATGCTCTCTTGAAATGGATGAGAAATCAATGAAAACCAAGAGAGATTGAACAATTGCTTTGATCTTTGAGAATATGAAAGATAAGAGAGCTTTGAATGCAATTGATGAATGAAAACTATGCCCAAGATGAGTATATATAGAGGTGGGAATAAATATAACCGTTTGGGGTAGGTGGAGCATTAATTGCGCCAAAACGGTAAATACAGTCGACTGTAATGCACGATTGCAGTCGACTGTAATCCCAAAGTAGCCGTTGGAAATTCAAATTTCTAACTTGCAGTCGACTGTAATCCAATGCAGTCGACTGTAATAGGCTACTGGAAGTATTGCAGTCGACTGTAATACCTCACTGCCCAACTTGCAGTCGACTGCATTCCAATGCAGTTGACTGCATTCCTGAAAATGCAGTTTCCTATTTTTAAAGCATGAAAAATATTTATGCATGTAAGGGAAACCTATGGGCAAGTTCTAGGTATACATTCATCGTAACGATCATCTCTCTACGTCTAGTTTACAAAGAAGGAAATAAAGCGTTGTAAAATTCAATCGACGAAATCCTTCTTTGATGCGTTCCGTTAAGAGTCTTTGACCGTGTTGCTCGTCTAATTATCCATTTGCATGAGTATGAGATAGTTCCTATTGCTTCATCAACTCAATGCATGTTAGAAAATATAAACATCAATGTTAGTTATCATCAAAACCAAATATAATCCTAGGTTAAATAACCGTAGGGTTAACAGATTTTATGTCTGTCTCATATCATATTGTAAGAAACTTGTTGTGTATCGCAAGATATTGACAACTTTAATTAACGTTCTAAATGGGATATGTAAATGCTGGTCTTTGTGGTATTCTCATTTTAAATTTTCCACTCTAAATCAGATAGGCAGAATCCATAACATCTTCTATAATAAATTTAGTGAACTTATGGTTATTGAACTATTCTGTAACCATGAAATGTCATGATTCCAATCGTCTCTGGCCTAAAGTTGGCATTGATCAGGGAAGGGGTCAGATGTGCTATAACTGAAGGCGTTAAAATCATCTACTCAAAGGAGAAATGTACACGAACACAACTTAATTCTTCCCAGGACACTAGGAGTTGTGTCCCTCGTTGCAGCCCACTCTGCCGATAAACTAGCTAAGTAGGTGAAAAGAGTTCCCTAGTCTCCGGTTAGTCCAGATAGGTGCTCCACTGCTTCAGCCATGTGAATATCATCAACTTCCAAAACAGCAGAAGATGAGGACGCATGGTATTGAATGTGTTCATCCATTTCCCTATCGGAGGATGCAACGTATGATGGGGAGGGTTCAACAACTTCTCTATGGATGGGAGCAGCAGATTATGGGTTGCGTTCAGCACTTTCCTATGGACATGAGCAGCAGATGGTGGATTGGGACCAGCAGATGATTGGTTGGCTTCAGCACTTACCCTAGACATGGGAACATCAGAATCTTCTGTTGTCCTATCACTTGTAGAGAGGGCGGAGCCACGCTTGTATAAGGGGGGGCTAATGTACCCCCTCAGATTTTGAAAAAAATAATTTATATATAGTTTTTTTTTTTCATAATTTCACACTTTCTCTCTGGCTCTCTCTCTCTCTCTCTTGTCGACCACTCTCTCTCTCTCTTCTCACCGACCGACGGCCGACTAACCTGCTCACAGCGCGGCAGACGCCTCACTCCGGCAGCCACGAACCCACGACGGCACGACACCGACTGACCGACACACACCCCGTCGACACAAACCCACGACACGAGCGGCCGGCAGCGAGCCCACGATCTGGGCTATCTCTGTCTTCTAGATCTACGCAGATGGTCGACGACGAGTCGGCGACGACACAGGATCTGGATCCAACCTTCAGTTCGGTCTTCACTCCAAGTCTCCAACAGTCCACCGGCGGCCAAGAACTCCGGCGGGCGGCGAGTCGGCGATAGGTATGTTCCGACTTCCGAAACTTTAATTTCACCTTGATGACTTCATTGACTTGATCTTGCCAGTTGCCATCTCTACAAAATTTGTTTGTTATCTTTTTAGTATCATAGCTCATAGCTCATAGCCATAGGATATGGATAATCTTGAGCAGGATAAATGGATAATCTTGAGCATTGATTGTGGATAATGTTGAGCATTGATTGTGGATAATGTTGAGCATTGATTATGGTTAATGTTTAGCATTGATTATGGATAATCTTGAGATATTGAGATATTGATTATGGTTAATGTTTAGCATTGAGATATTAAGATTTATGGAGGATGAGCCCCAATTGGATTGAGATATCGAATGTGTGATTTAGCTGAATGGTGGGTTGAAATTAGGTTAACGCAATAATAAAACATGACTGAAAAAGTAAAAGAATACAATATTTTTGATTAATTAGGTTATTTGATTGATAATTGATGGATTGATATTGAAAATAAAATGTATTTAATTTTGAAAAATGCACATTTTTTGTTTTTGCTATTTTACTTATAAATTTTTTTATTAATTTTGATATATATTTAGCACCCCCTGGGATGAAATCCTGGCTTCGCCCCTGCTTGTAGATACACCAGATGCAGTACCTACAGTATCGGGTGCAAGGGGAAAATCCTTAAAACAAATTATGAGTTTATAACCTGAATTTGACATGTAAAGTATGCTCTCTACTCGCCATAACAGATTAATGCAAGATCAGGATCTCAGAAAGATAATTCAGGAGTCATACACCACTAATAATTTTAAACAGGCAAATAAAACTATTGACCATATGATATTAGTATAAAGTAATGTTCCACCTAATTTCGAGAATATTAGGTATGCAGACAAACCATATGCCGCTGCTCTTTCAGTTCTATATAACTTGAATCTTGGTGATAGTTTTTTTACTTTAACATTGAGATAGTTGCTTGTTCTCAGAGTGCAGGTCATCGTATTTGAATATATATTTGTGGCCTAACTATACGGTTTAATATCATAAGTGAAACAATTTAGTTGCTTGTTACACATTGTATAATGAAATGTTAATATATGAGCAATTTAACTAAATTTTTGGCTTTTCCGACCACCAGTTATCATGCAAAATTGATTGAAATTTCCCTAGGAATGTTATGCCATCCATTTTATACGTGAAACAGGGATATGGTAGGAATTTTAGATTTATTCTAACTTTCAAATAGATAATAATGTTAAACTTCCATCCTTGTGACACTTTATATATATGTGACATGTGTCCTATCTGTCTAGAGAAAATAAGGAAAGAAAGTATCAAATTGATGTCAGTATTCGACAATTTACAATTGGCACGAATAGATCATGTAAGGAATCTAACATACAAAATTTCTCCAGAATGGTATCAAGATCATCCTTTTTAACGCTAATGCAAGTGATTGACAAAAATTTCTTGAAACATATGAGAAACATAAATATTGAAATCTTCTGTAAACGCAATGCATGATGGAGTTTAACTTATACAGGTAGGTGAAAAGATATTTCTTCACTGGAGGCAGGTAAAACGAAAATATCCATTTTAGAACATTAACATTATCACTTGAATGCACTACATTGCTACAAGATCTATATCCTGAAAAATTGACAAGAAATAAAATAAAGAATATTTCACATTACTATATGTTTATGATCTTTTGGAAAGAATGAGATGTAAAAACAATGAGCCAGTAATATCACGACCTCAAGAGTCAAGAAGAAGGTTATACTTTAACGAGTAACGATGTAATTCATATGAACTTGAAGCATCACTCGGAGTACCGTTGTTCCAATTGCAAGAAGAGTAGCCCTATATATTCACACTCTCTGAACTGCTAATGGCACTCCAAGTATTGCTTTGCATGGTTGTACTTTGTACAGATCAAGTGAACAAACAAGTAGTCGAAGAACGCCACCAGCAATTTTAGGAGTGTCAATAATGGCACTCTAACACATCAATAGTATCACACGAAACTAGAAAACTGGCATGTCCAAACAAAAGTATACAACTCAAAAAAAGATTACCTTTTTCCTTTTCTTTCTTCCATCAAGTAATAATAGATACTATTAAACTAGCTTTAGCTTTATATTAGTTGAAAACGGGCGTTCACTAACACAGATAACAACACACTTTTTTGCAACAATGTCCAAGTTCAAGTGCTCTCATTTTCTTCAGTAGATAATTTTATTCAGCTTCTCCTTTGAATTAACATGAACGAACAACTACTCATTCACGTAACTATAATTTTTTGACTGTTACTTAAAATATAAGAAAATAGCTATAATTTCACATATAACAGTAACAATCAATTATGACACTAAAAAAAATCATACAAAGAACTATCGCTAAAAGCATAAGGAAAAAAAACTGACTTAAACGTTTAACAGTTATAATTGTCGCTTTACAAAGATTTGTACTTATTTTTCTATAACCAGAATGGCAGTAAAAATTTATCCTACTTGATAAGCTCGGGCAATGAGCTAACATATACCCACCGATTGATAAGTCTTTTTGCCTTGGAAATTTTTTAGATACCTCCTTTTATAACAAATCTTAAGAATGCTGAAAAAGAGAAAACACTCGCCATCACGCTATAACAAAAGCACTTGTAGTCCAAAACTACTCAAAGGTGCTCTTATGAAATACATGTACACTCGAAGAATTTAAATTAATACATACATCGAAAGCCCAACAATTTCATGCTCAGTCGTCTACATTACTTTCCATACAAAACCACCATTAAAGCACATTGCTTGTCTGAGACTTAGCAGAAGTATGGTCCCACCATCTAGATAGACCAGCATTAAGTACCCTTTGCAAGACGTTCATTCGCTCTGCTCAAAGAAACTCCTCCAGTTCCTCCATATGGGCCTCCTCCTGAGTTCCATTACTTACGGTAGCCACTAGATGTTCTATCTCTCTGTCTTCCTCATCTGCCAATAACCTGGCACGAGCAGCAGCGCGCCAAGAGCTGTCGCACTTGCACCTCTCATTCACAAAGTTATAAAAATACTCTCCTTCTCGATCGGATAATGTCTCCTGAGTTTCTGTGAGACGAATACTAATATGCAGCCAGATAGCATAAACTGACATCATGTAACAAGACGGACATCATAAATCTCAAGCAAGGATATAAGCACGAGAGCTTGTAATCAGTTTAATCGGATGAAAGATCATGGAACGCTTGTGAATCCTATATAATTTTTGGGAGGATGATCAAGGAATGTTGGAACTTGATTTTGACACATATCAACACGTATGCTTCCGTTGTCTTACCAAATCATGTATTGCTTTCCTTTTCCTAAGAATCATGAATATGATTGAATATTATATTCTTTTCATGAACTTAAGAGTATGTGCTAAACATCTTGGAGGACATCCAAATTAGAGGTGTCAACCGAGATGATAAGAATATACAAATGGCATAACAATACCCCAATTCTCGGCACTACTTGACGTATCGACATTCATTAAGGGTAGCTGGTGTAAGTTTACCAAATTACATGCAGTTGACAAAATGTGTTCAGCTAGATTGACAACTTATGTCTGGTTTTCTCAACAAGCACCACATTTCCACATGCTACTTTTCCGAACTTGCTTGTAGATTCTTATTTCCCCGGTTCAAGTTAGTGAGATTGTTAATCATGAAACAATTTTTTCGTCCAAATTCTAGTAGTATAGCCTTTAGATCAATTAGTAACTTAACATGGTATCCAGGGTCTAGTTTCACAATTTGCTCACCTTCATGTAATTGTGGTTTCTTTTTATGTTTGTTAGCTTGGTAATGGTACACCTTGACTTACATCTCGTTGATGTGTCTTCCCTCTTGCAATTGGGGTCTTGCACGAGAGAGATGTGTTAAGCACTTAAGCTTGATATGCACCGTTGGGCCCATTCCCTAATAGCTCTAGTACTTAACAAGCTCACCAATTCTATGCCATCCACTACATAAACTTACCTTTGATTGCAAAGCTCACATTTCAATCTGCCTATAGATCTTGGAAATATGTATTCAATTTTTGTTTTCTGATTTGAAGATGCAATTGTGATTGTGAGTAAGAGACTGTTAGTAATATGACCTGTTTAAAAGTTCATCTGAATAATCTGAATGTGGATTCTAGGAATTGTTTAGTTATTTGGGATAGTTGGATTAGGTATCGTCGACTCTAATTGCTTGCAGTTTGAAAATCTTTATCCAACTAAAGGTAGGATATGTAGTTTCTGCAGAAGCTATGAAGCATAAGTCTGATGACACAATCAAATGTTAATATAGGTGGCTTGGTAGCCAAGGGCTTTACAGATATTCATTCGGATACACACACGGACATAATACACCTTAAGAGTGCATCTAACAAAGAGCTACAACTCACATTTATTTTACAATCTGCTTTTTGGTTGCACCTAAGAATGTACTGCTGCAAAGTATCATAGCAACAAATCTGCTTTCTACTATGAATCATGGAGTACTTCATATTACAACAGACATTTACAAATACGTAAGAGTACGTAATAGATCAACAAGCATATTGGTCAGGTTAAACACATCTACATATAAAAGCATGTCATAGACTGACATGATGTGCACCTGCACTCATCTAATTATGCGATGACAACGCTTCATTGCTGAGGAGGGGATTTCAAAGGACTTGAATGTAATACTTTGGTTGAATTACCTGTGGCTATGCTAATTTCTGGTCTGTTTCACTTCAATTTCCCCTCGTAATTGTCAGATGGTCGCTGTTGTAACCATGGGGTTTGTCAAGGATGCAAAATTTCATATTGACGTCCTACGGTGAGATGTTTATCATAAGAATCAGCTTATTAAGGTTAGGTTTTTTGCCGCAATTATGGATACATTGCACGTTTTTTTAGTTTAGCACTAGTATATCCTGGCGCTAATCTTCATTAGTGTGACACACCAGTTCACTATTACGGGTAAATATGCTTGGGGAACATAACACCAAGCCGTGGTACTGTTCACTTATTACCATTTAGGCCATCTGCTACAACTTACGTTTGAAATGAATAATTGATTTGCTTTCAGCTTATAGTGGAAACTCTTTCCATTGTCATCTTACAATTACCTTTATAATAATTGTGTTTTACAGTTCCCCTTTGAACTAAAACTTGCCTCTCTGTTATGTAGACATTTGGCTTTGTTATCCTTGTGAAAGTTTAGATGCTCCTGCTTATTATCTTATGAAAGAAAGAGATTTGCTTCTCTTATTACTTCACCAAATAAAATGCTACTCTTTCTCTACTTGACCCTCTCGTTCTCCTATTGTTCAGTACAACCTGAGACTGATCTTTGTCTATGCTAGTTAACTACCTTCGGTCCACCAAACTCACTTAATCGTGGCAACCTCCTGGCCGCCCAACGACCTATAACGCTAGTCACTACTCCCATTTGATGGAGCCTCGAATCATGGCAAGAAGGTTGGTGGGGTGGTTCCATGTTCCGTCTATGCCGACAAGACAGGGCATTTCCCTCTTCGGAAGAAGGGAAGATGGACGTCCAAATTAAACCCTTTATTCAATCTTTTGTCTGTATAGCCATATATGAACTGAAGTGAATTCTAATGTCTATCCGCACTTCTAAGATAACTATTAAATCATTCTAATTTTGCAGACAATTCTCCTTATTACCACCCTCACAACCCTTTTCGACCTAAAAAGAAGAATGCCACCTTGAGTCAGGTGCAGATAAGTACTCGTCTCATAAAAATCAAAAGTTGGGAAAAGAATTAGATGGACATGGGAACGGACATGTGTACAGTAAGGGTGAGAGCGGAAGGAATGCCTCTTCAAATTCTGAGAAAGGATTAAGTTATTCAGAGCCATCATCACCTTCTGCAGAGAATCTCAGTGGCAATGACTTGCCAACTGCCATACCTGAGAAACAAGCAAACGGACATTCTCGTAAGGCATTATCTTCCAAGAATTCTTATAGGAAAGATATCTCTCCTGCAAATGAGTTGGAAAGTAAAGAAGCTGTCGAAGATAGCTCTTCAGGTGAACAGCTGCTCGAATCACCACAACTTTACAATCCAAGGTCATATTTATTGTTCTTTTTCCGTCTTTCATCTAATATTGTACTGGTTTAGGACGAAATTTTTTTTTTTAATACCTTGAATGTAGCCGTCTTGCATGTTGTTCTTCTCCATCTTTTGAAATTTTATAAGAACAGAGCTAAAGGTTGAATTTGCAAAACAAGGAATTACCAGCATGGACAAATGCGTTATGGTTGTTTATATCACTTTAATGGAGAGCACATCCTACTTAGACTAGAAAAAGGATTCACTTGATAGATTAGAAAACTGTAAATTTTCCTTTTTCATGAGCATCTTAGTCTTCACAACCAAAAATTTGCTTGCCCATTTGGAATTATTTTTTGAGGATATATCTCGTTATGAACCTTTCCCCTTTAACCCACTCTTCACGGGTATGTCAATACTCATTTTTCAAAATTGACGCTCTATAACAATTTTGCTAGTGAAGTATTCTTGTTTATTTTCAGAAGATAAATTGACATGTGACTGTATGTATATACAGTTCCCACATGTAGTTGGGGATGTCTCTTTGCACATTTTTATGTACAAGGCTTATCCGGTCCTAATTGCAGGTGCAAATTGGTAATGTAGCGTCGCTTTCTCATAAATATATGAGTGCAGATGCATATCATGTCAGTCTATTCCATGCTTTTGTGTGGATGTGTTTTACTTTCATGTGATCGATATGCTTATGGATCTAGTACGTACTCTTACATACGGATTTATAAGTGCTTATTATATATGTGTAAATGCGTGTCGTAGTGTGATGTACTCCATGATATATAGTAGAAAGCAGATTTATTGCTTTTATACTTTCAAGCATTACATTTTTCGGTGCAATGAAATAGCAGATTGTAAGATAGATGTTAGTTGTAGCTCTGTTCTAGATGTATTCCTGGGGTGTATTCTGTTATGTGTGTTTAAGTATCAAACGGACAGAAACGCGTTCAGTATTTTGAATAGCAACTGTTATTTCTATGGCATTGTTATTGATGGCATTTGATTAATTGGCAGGGAAATGGTGTTGTTGAAAATCAGTCCTCCCCTTTAAATGGTGGTTCCCATGCTTTGGACCGGTTGGGAAAAGAGAATTGCGAGTTAAACGAAAGGTGGTCACTTCCTTCTTTAAACTTTAGTTTTGTATGCTTGCGTTCTTTTAATTACCTCTTAAATAAAATATTTTATTCTGACTGCAGATTAAAGAAAAAAAAGGAGAATATTGGTGATTTGCTGCATGACCTGCAGAGCGAAAGAGAGAGATGCAAATCACTTGAAGCATGATTAAGTGTTGCCAGACGCTTGCCTCTAATACAAGAAATGGTTGTGTAATACTCAGAAAGTAGTATACATGATGATACAAATCTATATTCAGAGTATAAACTGTCACCACTTGCCATGAACAGAACTAATAATTCTTATGGCCTTATGTGTGGAATAAGTGTAGCAAATATCAGCATCTTATTGCAACATGTCTTCTTTGTCAAGCCTCAAGTCAATCAATCGTGATTGTGATCTGCTAAATTTCTGCATAATTCATCCTTCCCCTTCCCTGTGCACCACCCTTTGAACCCCCTCCCCCACAAAAAAATAAAAAAGATAATTAATTAGGAAAAAAAAAAAAAAAAAGAAAAAAAAAAAAAAGACAGCATCTTAATATGCAAGTCCAAGTCGACCATGCGGTAGCTAGATGATAGTTTTCTGAAATTCATATGGTGATCTCTGACTTATGGTACTCTTCGGAGGAAAAATATGTTGAGTTTAGCTAGTAGCAGAGGCAACTTGTTATGTATTTGCTCTAACTCTTTGCCTGTTTTTTGTACAACTTCAAGTTGCAGCGGAAAAGATTGAGGGACTGAAATAGAACAAGAAACTTTAATTGATATATATTCTTAGAGGAGCGGTGTGACGGTACCCCCAGCCCAAGTGACGTCACCGGAGCTGAGATGTCAATCCTGTCAACGTTACAGCCTTAAATATAACACAGAGCAACTACAACCTTAAGATCATGAAGCAAACACTCCAACACCTCCTTACACACATTTTCCTTAACAGTACACATCGTGTGGCAGCGAAAACTGCATAATACAACACAACTTAATATGTACTCGCAGCGGAAATTGCATAATATAACACAACTTAAAATGTACGCCCAAATTTACATCTGCGTGGCGATATATATATTTTCTTCACAGGACCTCAGCATAATTTTTCTTTACCTTTCTCCAAGGTCTCACCTTGTTCAAACCTAGTACCTGAAAAAACACATCAGATAAGGAATGAGCGCAATCGCCCAGTAAGGATAATACGAGGAGTACAACGTACAATCCTCTCGAATTTAAGGGAGAATCGATCATGAATTTTCAACGAAGGCAAAGGATTTAAGAATGCCAAGAACGAACATTTACAATCCTCTTGCTGCATCACCTTTGTTCAGAGTGAGTGGCTCAAGCCCAACATAACATCATCATTTCCACCTGGACAGACTCATGGACTATGCAAGTGCAATGCAAAAGAGACACTAGAGCATAAACATCATGAGAATAACAGGATAATAAATTCAGCAACATCAAATAAAATCAATTGAGATGCATGCTTGACTCGACACGACACGACAGACTCTAGCGCGCTCCATCATCTTTTTGTCAGTTACTCACTTTTTCACTGACTGCCAGTTACTACCCTTCACTGCCCTCCACTTAATGATGCCCCTTCATAAGGGGTGTTCATCTCAGTCTTGTCCAGATTAGGGAACAGTGTTCCATCAAGGAGCGAACTTAGAGAGTATCTTCGATCGTAAGTCCTCAACAATGCTTCCGGGCTCATTGTCGGGCGGACTAAGGGAGTTCATTCTACCTTAAGTCCTCAACAGCACAAGTCAACAAGAAGTACCGGTTCATAAGCTCAACCAATATTCCAACATAAATATAGGAGTTCAACACGAGCATGATCAACATGGTATGCCAAGAAAAACAACAGATATCATATCGGAACCGTACTATCCTTATCTGTTGGCTTTATAGCCGATGAACTCCTGGCTTCCTGATTTTCTCAGCAATGGAACCACCTATCAAATAAAATTCTTCTCGTTAGACCGCCCTAAAACACAAAAACATGCCTACCTTACCTCCCCCCTCCCTTACTGCTTATTTGTCTCCCACTTATTACGGCTAATCCATTAACCGGATTTGTCATAACCCATGAGGTGCATTATCCACATTACTGCCCATCTTGTGTGCATCTAAACTCAATTTTCCTACTCTTTATAATCCTTACTGCTTAACCAAGAGTTTCTGCAAGATTCGTCACATGGTGTGGAAAATTACCGAAAAGCCCCTGGCCATAGGTAAAATCACCTAAACACCCCCTGACAATTTCTACACCATTAAACACTCCCAATTGACTCAAAATGCCTTTTTAAAACAATGTAAACTAAGTTTTGTACTAAAAAGTTATTGGGTGAAATTTTTGTTCGGAAACCCCACCCGGGTAACCAAACCAAGCGTTAGGGAACTAATTTTTTTGAAATACGATTTAGCCTCCAAATGTCATGAAATTTTAGAAACTAAAGTGTATCAGCTGCATGAAGTTTCTGTAAAATTTTCAGATTAAAATACATTTATTTGATATTTTTAAAAATTCAAAATCTTATTTTAAAGATAAATATATTTAACATTGTTCGAAAACTCAGAAAAATCCAAGCATTTTACAGTATGTAGATCTTTCGAAACGAATATGAGTTTCTCTTTTGTGTTCGGCCAAATTAAATCTTAAAACCATGTTTCAAAAATAAAGTTTGAAATCAATTAGAGGCTAAAACTTTTAGCGACATTTATGGTCACTACTCATCACTTTTGGATCAAATTTACACTTTTTCATCACTTTCCACACTTCAAGTTGCATTCTTCAGATTTGCATGCCTAGAAATATTTCCCCTTCTTCACTTATACATGCATTTTATGCTTACTCATCTCATTACCTATTTAATTCCACTTCAAATTCCATTTAAACCAATTTGATCTCACTTCATTTCCACCTATCTAACTCCATAATTTCATTTAACATGAAACCATAACATAACATAATCAATTCAGCCCTAATCTCCATCAAGAACACCTACCAAAACACCAAGAACACACACAAGTATAGTTGATTTTTACCTCACTTTGGAGACCTGTCACTTCTTCGTTTCTTGGCATAAATACCTTCTGTTTGTTGGAATCTCTTCCTTGCTTCCCCTTCTACAACTTCTCGGTTTGGACTTTTACGATATCATTTCTGTATTTTCCTCAAATTCCCTCTCAATCAGCCACGTCGCACAGCTTCGCACACTGCACGTTGGGTTTTATCCTAACTTTGGCAGTCCCTATCTTCCTAAATTTATCTCCAAATCGATCTCTGTTTCTTGGGTCTCCTTCCTCCCGATTTTATCTATGACTTCTCAGTTGAAGTCATCCCGTGATTCCTTCTTCATTTTCCTTTATTCTCCATCCAACAGCTGTCCAGGGTAAGCATTTCCCCATGCCACCTGACACTCCACTTATCTCTCCACACATCGACTCCACCTCTTGGAAATGAGAGGTGTCATTCCCATTTTGTTTGTGTCTGTCTTGGGCAGCCACGAAATCAGACCATCTTTTATATTTTTAAAATAATTTTTTGTTTATTTATTTATTTATTATTTAAAACAACAGGGGTATTACAAGAGGGCACGTCAAGACGTTGAGGACGAGAATCTAAGAAAGAAGTTGAAGGCTTAAACATCTTTTTCCCGGCTTGGTCGAGAAGGCGAGACTGTTGGAGAAGATGAAGTCTCCTGCATGCAAACCAGATCGTTAAACCGGATTGGTCGAGAAGGTGAGGCTGTTGGAGAAGATGAAGTCTCCTGCCTGCAAACCAGATCGTCAGAAGTAGCGTAGAGAGTAAACATAGGAGTGCAGCTTGCTGTAGATAGTACATGGTTGTACGTTATGTGGTTAGACGGAAGTGGGTATAGTTGTCATGAGTTCTAAGATATGAGCTGTTAGAAATGGTCAACGTTGTAGAGCATCATTCTTTCCTACGGTTTATTGTCACCTGGTTCCATCGATTTCCACAACTGATTCCTCGGTGTAATTATGTATAGAAGAGGTAGTAGAAGTATGACATTCTAATATATGTGCTGGTTCTGGCGGTGACCAAATTTTGTACGAGAATGATACATTTCTGCAGGATATGTGTGTTTTAAGTACCATTGAGTCCGATGCCATTTGTTGGTGTAATTTTCTACATGATACCTTATTTACACTTGGGTTAAACAAAATGAGTGAATTAGGTCCGAGTAATATTATGCTCAATGAGCATATGGTTTTAGCTGTAATGACACATTCTACTTACTCACAGAAATCGATTTGGAAGACTATTGCCGATAATCAGTTTATAAGGAGAGATCGATCGTCATCTTTATGATTCAACTTGAGTACAATTTGCCCTCCCATTTACATTTAACTATGGTGCCCCTCTGCAGCTAACTGACGGTTAATTGTGCATTTTGCTGGTTAAGTTCACTCTAAACTGCACTATTTATGTGAGACGAGCGATCTCCGAGACCGAGTCGAAGGCGGAGCTGAGCGTGGTCCATAACTAGAGAAGAGAATCCGAATAAATGGACACTGCACTAGGAATAGTCATTTTACCAGATCCGTCGCTCTATTGAAAGGCTCTTAGCTGCTTATATGGGATTAGAAAAAGGTTGTCTATTCCTTCTATGCCGTACGCTTGCAACCAAATAAAATTTGTTGGTTTTCGATATCTTCTCACGTTTTCGACGAAGCCTTCTATTACAAGTATTTTAAAAATATTTTCGATGATATTAATAGATGCCGGTTAAACTACACGTTTTCGTGCATTTGGTTATCTGACAATGAAAATCTACTTCACTGGGAGTGCTCTCCAATTCAGACTCGTCCGAAATTAATATTTTCGTGTAGAGTTTAAATTACAAATTTTCGATGATATTGAATATGTCGCTCTCACGTACTCTCTTTTCCTGTTTGTTTTCGTTCTTACTCGATCAACTGATGACTTAATTATAACCGACGTGGGTTGTCAATAGTTTATTTACTTTTTTTTAATTAAAATGGACAACTGCTCTAGCCCCAACCCCACAAAATTATGACGTGGCACGACCTGAGTGGCTACTCCAAAATTGACCTTGCGCATCACACCCAGGAAATTTTCACCCGCGAGAGAGCTTTCAGATAGCAAAAGCTAAAGCCCAACAAAGCACAGAGGAAGAAGAAGGAGGAGAGACATAGAAACAATGGCAGGGGTGGGGCTATCGTGGCCGTCAAAGCTAACTCGCAGACCCCACCACTTCGTCGCCATCGCGATCTTCTTCTGGTTGTAGCAGCCGGTGTGCTGTTAAGATGACGGTCACTGTCGACGAGAAGAAGACGACTTTTACCCTCAAGAAGTCCGAAGAAGCTTTCAACGCTGCCAAGGTACTCGTTCCCCATCTCTGTATGTGGGTAAATAGAATTGGCATATGCAAGATTCGTCCGTCATTAGTTTGGGTTAGGAGTGATGTAGCTTATATGAGGAGTTAGAGAGGATTTTTTGTTCAATTGAGCTCATGGGTTTGCATTTTCTTGCAGTTTATTTGTTAATTTCAACTTGGCAAAGTTGGTTTATGATCCGTGCACTCCCAAGGGAAATTGACGCAGTGAATTCCCTGAATGTATCAAGTGTCGTTAAAAAGGTGCATTTGTTGCTAAAGGGCTTAGCCTGTTTTGAATTTTCGGCTTTTTAGCGTCACTTACCCTTTTCTGTGGCGAACTTGACCCATCAATTTACGTTAGGAAACTAGAGGATCCTGGTCCTTGCAGACTATATAGTCGGCTACTATTCATGGTTATCTTGATTAGTAATGCTTAAAACACCGGCGAGTATTTGCGACTGGGCAGGGCCTATTTAGCCAATTGAAGAGACTTAATTTCAGACAAGATTATGGAAGTTGCATTATGCTTCAGTAAGATTTTTGTAGTGCACTGGGGAGAAGTAAACTACTCCTCAATCAACATATTGGAATTGGGTATTATAGATCATAGTAGTGGTATTAACTTATTGTTCAGTCGAATCAATTAGTACAAGCAATACCATATGAATCTTACGCATCATGGGAGAGTTGCAACCTTAAAACCATGTTTCATGACCATTATATACCTTGCTAGTTGCGACCTTCACCCATCTATGTCTCCCAATATGATTGCGGCGACTTTTCTAACTTTAGGTTTATCCATGAAATTGTATATGGTTTCAACCTCACTATCTTTGCTCTTCTCTGTGTTTGAGTCTAATTTGTTTATTGATTTGTGCAACTCTTTTGGCAGGAATTGATGCCTGGTGGTGTAAATTCTCCTGTGCGTGCTTTCAAATCAGTTGGAGGACAACCTATTTTAATTGATTCTGTCAAGGGATCTCACATGTGGGACATTGATGGCAATGAGTACATAGATTATGTTGGTTCCTGGGGGCAGCAATTATTGGTCATGCTGATGACGAGGTTCATAACTTATTCAACTTTCGTTTGAACTGAGTGCGAGCCACAACCAAGTTTTGAATGCTTGAATGCACACACATATTCTGGGAGGCTAACTGTTGTGATTATCCGGTTCTGCTAGTTGTTTTGCTTTTTATCTAATTCAGAAATACGTATCTGTTTTACCTTGCCACCATCTATGCTTCTTAATGATGATTTGACATTTCTTACGCAAAAGGCAAGTGTTCTTCAATACAATGTTTACTAGTGACTGATCTATTTGGTTTTGAGTGAAGGAAAAGGTTTAAACTCTTTCAATAGCTTTATAGGAAATACCTGTTCTCAGCAAAGGGCTGTCCAACTTAGCATCACTCAAGGAGGGGGAGGGAAGAGAACAAGAAAAGTAGATTCAATTGAATTTGAGGAATGTAGCTATCGAATTTTGCCTAGCAGATTACTACACTAGTGGTGGAGGTGTAGTCATTTTCGGCTTCCCCCACTGCTGATAGCTGAGATGGCCTTAAATTATGCACTCTGTTATCTTTTCAATTACGAAAGCATTCCTGGACTGACGTTTACGTGCAGGTACTCGCACCCTTGGCAGAAACAATGAAGAAGGGAACTAGCTTTGGTGCTCCATGTCTTTTGGAGAACGTGATGGCTGAGATGATCATCTCGGCTGTTCCAAGTATAGAGATGGTCAGGTTTGTCAACTCGGGCACAGAAGCTTGCAGGGGTGTACTTCGCCTCGCTCCTGCCTTCACTGGCCGTGAGAAAATTATTAAGTTTGAGGGTTGCTACCACGGCCATGCAGACCCATACCTCGTTAAGGCTGGTAGTGGTGTTGCTACTCTAGGCCTCCCGGACTCCCCTGGTGTTCCTAAGGCAGCTACTGCTCCAACACTGTCATCGCCGTACAACAACATTGCTGATGTGGAATTACTATTTGAGACAAACAAGGGAGAAATTGCTGCCCGTAATCCTTGAGCCTGTTGTAGGAAACTCTGGCTTCATTACTCCAAAACCTGACTTCCTGAATGCCCTCTGCAGGATTACCAAAGAAAATGGTGCTCTTATCTTTGATGAAGTTATGACTGGGTTCCGTTTGTCTTGTGGTGGAGCGCAGGAATATTTTGGGATAAACCTGGATTTGACAACACTCGGAAAGATCATTGGAGGTGGCCTGCCAGTTGGTGCATATGGAGGAAGGAGGGAGATTATGGTGATGCTGGCACCAGCAGGACCAATGTACCAGGCTGGAACCCTTAGTGGGAACCCATTGGCAATGACTGCCGGCATTCACACTCTTAAGCGGTTGAAGGAGCCGAGCCAGTATGACTACAAGTGAACTTGTTCAGGGCATTTTGAATGCTGGAAAGAAGGCTGGGCATGCCGTTTGTGGGGGTTGCATAAGCGGGATGTTTGGCTTTTTCTTCCCAAAAGGGCCAGTTTTCAACTTTGAGGATGCAGAGAAGAGTGACACGGCTAAGTTTGCAAGGTTCTTCAGAGGAATGCTGGAGGAAGGTGTTTACTTTGCTCCTTCACAGTTTGAGGCTGGATTTACTAGCTTAGCGCATACTTCTGAGGATATTCAATGGACGAGATAGCTGCTGCTGATCAGGTTTTCAAACAACTTTAAATGCTGGTCTCTGAGACTCTTGACAATTTGTAATTTAGTCGTTCTCTTTGTGGGGTTCTTTTTGTAGGCAATTGACACGTCGGTCTGTAGGCTTTCCTTCAATTGAGAGAATGTATGAAATAGTTCCATTATGCTGGTCCATTATGCTAGTCCAGTGTACGATTGCTGACTAAACCCTTTGTACCATTACCATGTTTCCTGTTCTTTCTTGTGTTACTTGTGTTCTTATCATCTGCTGAAAAGTCTGTTGGAATAGTGATAATAACTCAGTTCACTCGTTATCTGGAATTGAACATAGTAGGTTTATCGTTTACTTCAAGGTGTTCTTGCCAAACGTTCATCACCGACTTTTTGTTAACATATTCCGAAGAAACAATTCCGCACATTGCCCATAATTGATCTGCTTCTTCTGAACTAGAAACCCTTTTCATGACTAGTTGATTCCTGATAAAAAAAACTGTCACCGGGCTCACCTAATTTATTATCACTGAAGGCATTTCTGGACTTTTTCTTCGAAGCCTCCGTGATGTGTAGCATTGTCCAAAAGGCAATAATGGACGATAAGGAGGCCTGGTGAAAAAACAATGTTTTGCATTTTGATTGCCCAGTGTTGGACTGCGGAATTCAGCCTAGAATGTGATGACAACCTGCAGATACTTCACAGCATTCTTTTTGGAAAGAGAACAAAGGTGACCGTTACTCCAGGGCGTTTCAGTTGAGTTAAATAAGAGAACTGATTCGTGGTTAATTTGGTTAAACGCTCTCTTGATTTACGGTTTTCGTAAACCACGATTATCATGGGATTTGTTGATTATGAACTCTGTTTTGCAGACTCACAGTTTGAAAAAAAACATAGGCTTGTTCTCTGGCTTTGTGTGGGTGGAAAATGAGTTATGTTATACTACTACTTGCGATTGTACAGTTAACTCATGTATCTATATGTTTTTGGACACTCGTAGATCTATCGACAGGCATACACGTGTACCATTGTAGTGAAGGAAGGGTTGGGTCTTGTTCTAAAAGTGAAGCACAGATTATTAGCGCACATCAAATTTCCTGAATTTAGCTGCCGATTTGCACCTCTTCTGCAGGAAAAGCAGAGAGCAAAGGTTAAGGAGAAGCTCGACAAATGCATCAAAGAGAAATTGTTGGATTTTTGTGACATCCTGAACATTAGTTAACAGGGCCAGCAAAAAGACAACTTACTCCTTCCCTGCTATCCCACTCCCAAAAATACTTAATAGAAAGGTGCCTTTGAAATTATTTTTCCTGAATATATTGGTTAAAAGAATTTCTTGATACCATCAATCCAAATAGATTTTGACCTTGTTTTTTGATTTATCGACTTGCAAGATCTGCAAATTGGTTTTACGTTTTGATTAGCCAGCCCATAAATTATTACTACTATGCCACTTGATATAATGTTAACAGTCTTGTTCTTTTAAATTTCGGAAAGGTAAAAAGCGAAAGGGGAAGACCGCAGCTAGTGGAACCATAAGTTCTCCAGAAGCCGCAGCAGAAACGCCAGCCAAGGTTTGTGTTATCCAATACCATCCCAAATTTGAAATTTATTGTTGAAGATGTTGATGCGTGTTAGGCTTGATTTTGTTGTTCAAAACTGCAATTTTATTTGGTAAAGATGGTAATTACTTTGTTGACATGTCATTGATGATGTTCATACCAATTCCTTTTGTTAAAGATCAGGAGAATGTGGGCTTACTAAAATGAATTTACAGAAAATAACTAGCTGTGGGAAATATCTTATAGTGACGTAGTTAGACTTTGGGCTGCTATTTTGCCTTGATTAATGTGTTACCTCTGCTTTGCAACCCATGAAATGCCTTGCTTTCTTTTCCATACCATAGTTTATCCAATAAAATTTTGTTGCTCCCAACAAGCACAATACCCTAAACATTGGTAAGTGGATATGTGGAGGTGTAATAGTTCTTTGTGAGATTCAATTAAAGAACCAAATTGGAGTTAGGCCTCTCACAAAGCTGTGAGGAACATTACCTGAACATATGGTCTGAAAGTATGCCTTCTTGTTAATATGTATCCTTATGGTCTAAAAATACACTTTCTTGTCAATATGTTCTTTTTACCATATGCTCCAACTGCTGCCAACATGAAAGGTTATGACAAGCTGCATGTCAAGTCTCCCACATCTATTGATTATGCAGAGTAGCCATTATGCGTGTAATTTTTCATCCTGCTTCATTTTATTCATCCTTGGTCTTTAAGTACTGGTCATGTTCTAGATTGCATATATAGTACTGGGCATCGCTGTTTCTTTAGCATCTTGATGTCTGGAGAGATGGTTTATTATCTTTTAGCCAGATACTATTTATGCAGATAGCCAATAGCTTGAGTTGGTATTGGCACTTGATGGATCTAAATCTGACTCGTAAAATAATCTATAACAGTTAAGATTTAAGTTTTTTGATCTAGATCTGCCCATCTTTGCTAAGCTGGGCAGGCATAGCCAATGGTGGAGGTCTCCTGCTTAACCGAGCTCACATTTTCTAATGGGTCTTTGTCAGTGTCTCAACCTTCTCCCAAGATTTATCTTTTACCTTTTGGGGAGTTTTGTTGGGGGGGGGCAGTTAAGAATCTGACAAGCTTTGACCAATTTTGCCCTTTTGAAAAGCATTTATGTAGCCTTTATTGTTTGTTGATTTATGCAAGTTTCATCTTAAATCCAGTAACCTGTAATCACTGTCCTGAATCTGACGAAAAATTGCTTGTTGCATCTTTTTGGAAGCCTCCTGCTTATACAGTTTTTTACGTATCACTTAACCTCTTATAGACTCTCTCTCTCTCTCTCTAAGTATATCTTTGATAAAAGGTTGTTGCTTGGCCATCGTGGCGATGCACTTTTGGACTGCTCTTTGGCCTCACTCTCGCAACATGTGAACGAATATACAACGGTCAAAATTCAATGTCCCCATGTTGGTCAAACTAACGTGCACGCTCAAGTTATGTGTGCGCTGCTCTCTTTTCTACAAAATTTCCAAGTGTCCAAATTTGCCACGCCATCACCTTAAGAGGGTCCGCCTTCCCACATTGAAGCGGGTTGCCCTCCCCACCCATAAGGGGGTTGGCCTCCCAATCCATAAGGAGTCAGCCTCCATCACCTTAAGGAGGTTGGCCTTTTCCTTTGTTTGGGTCTTTTATCCTTACCCACTAAGACTTCCTCCCTTCTTGCTTCCATTAATGACTTTCCATGCCCATGAAGACTCCTCTCTTCACCCCTTAGGGGACAACTGCCGCTGCTCCCAAGAGCCGCGATGCCTATCATTGTGCCCAAGCAGCGTCTCCGCGTCACATGCCCTCGGGACGATGCCCATCTCCGTGACACCTATTGTCGTGCCTCAGCTCCATCACCATTGAGTGTGCCCCCGACAATGCACACACTCATTGCACCCCTGCGCAGCTCCACTTATATAGTCACTCTCCCTGTCGCATTGCGATGCCTTCGACATTTGTCCATCCCTTCACCAGATCATGCGCACCTTGCCTTGGTTGTAGAACATTCTTCGACCTACTCTCAAAAGTGTGCAACATTTCTTAAGGTAGGTAACTCTTTTGGGCTCCGAGTGCTTTGGGACGAGGACTCCTCTTCTACCAGGTTGGCAACTCCTCTAGGCCCATCGCGTAGGCAAATCCTTTGAGACACTCCGTCAGGGAGGTCCAAGTGCTCCGGTATGAGAACTCTCCTTCCTCCAGGTAGGCGACTCCTTCGGGACACTATTTTGGCGTGCCCCGATGGCTCCAGCACAAGGACTCATTGACGGAACATGCGACTCCTCTAGGACACTTTGTTAGGGAGCTCTGAGTGGTTTGGCATGAGGTTTTTCCTCCGTCAGGTAGGCGACTCCTCCTTGATACGTACTATCTCCGTTAAGGAGCTCCGAGTACTCCGGCATGAACGCTTCCCTTCCACCAAGTAGGCAAATTCTTTGGGACGTTGGCTTAGTCCGTTGGGTAGGCAACTCTTGCAAGGCACTACCTTGGCGTGTAAGGCACGTGACTGCTTCCAGACACTACGTGATTCCTTCGGGACACTACCTTAGCACGCTTCTAGTGGTTCCGCATAAGGACTTATCCACGGGATAAGCGACTCCTCCGGCCCAGTATCCGAGTCAGGGTGTTTGTGACTAGTCTACGTGCTTCGGCACTGGGAGATCTTCATCGGTACCCTTAGGGACCATGACTCCCGGATTACTCCGAGACGGGAGTAGGTCTCCTGAGGGCATCGCGTTTAGTCTGCCTAAAAGTTGGGTGTAGGGAGTAGGGACCCTACCCCACCACTGTCAGGTTCTCACGTCTCTTGACACCCCTGTGAGACTCAGTAAGGGCTTTGAACTGGTAGTTAGGTCAAGGGGTTCTTTAGCCACACTGGCGCTCTGCGAGGTAGTCTTTCTAGATAGACAAAGCAAAGCTATGTGGGGTGAATTTGCGATCCGATAGTTTGTGGAGCAGATGCATGGTGGCCCCCTGATGAGGTGTCGCTCCTAGGCAGCGCCACGTGTCACTTGATGACATTACCATCTCAACCCCTATACATAGGGGACTTGAGAATTCATCTTCAGGACTTCAAAACTCATTTCACTTTCTCGCTCTTGAATTCCAAAGCTGGAAAATTCTATGTGGTGTCACTCGTAGCCCTTCAAAACCTGCCAAAACGCTTCCTCAATCCACAAAAAGATCATCGACTTCAGCTTCGAAGAAAGGCGCTGATGCTGATGGAGCTTCTGGCTCAACTTCTAGAACCAAGGTCTCTACTAAAGAACCGAGCGTTGAAAAGGTAAGTGAGAAGGATGAAAGTTTGTCTGCTAAGGAGAAAGCTTCAAGCAACGTTTGCATTCACAAGGAGAGATGGCTTTCTAACTTAATCAAGTTCAGTTTGAAGTAGATAGGATCTTATGGTCATGCTAAGCCAGTCAATACACTTCAGACCTAAACTGCATCACCTTGGCCTCCTATTAACTTCCCAGACGACTTCTTTTGCCTTCAGAGATCACTTCGGCACTTCAGCCTTAAGTTGCTTCACCTTGGCCTCCTAATCCCGTCTTCTCATAGCTAAACATATCAAGAAAGAGAAGAATCAGGTTTCTCATTTGGCCAACTTCTGAGAAGACTTCTATTGCCTTCAGAGATTACTTCGGCTAACTTCACTGAAAATCAATCAATTTCAAGGCCAATGCATAGCCCAAGTTTCACATAAGCACGATTTTTTGTACTTGGAACGAAATGCATGCAATGCCTTCATCCGCTTGCACTATATTTAGAAACTACTAAGGGCGTATAATAAACTGAGAAGTCAATTAGGAATGTGTAGGACTGAAACAACTGGAAATCATCAGGTTCTAACTAATCTGTAAATGAGAACATATAACACTAAACAAGTAATGGTAATCAAACATATTCTAACTATGATTTATCAAAGCGTAATAAAATGATTTGATAATGGTAATCCAGATTCGGATGTCGACTGCAGAGTAGAGATTCATCAGTTTGAATTACAAAGCATCGTAACAAGAGGAAAGCAGTTAACACGGCACACTTAACTATTTTGAGAAATGGCCACTCAATTATTTCAATGCAAAAATAATATCTAATTAAGGAAGATTGTCCACAACAAAGTAATAGCAATAGCTAAGGCTAACCTCAACCAGATGAAACCACGCTCGCTGCCAATAAGGATCTATGCATAGTAACATTGTTATGTAGGCTGCTATGAAGCTCACGCAGAAAGTGTCCATGTCCATGTCCATAAATTCAGTTCCTTTTCTGGTTCTTGGTGCTAACGGAATTGATTCTAGGTCGGTGCAATTTCTAGATACAGGCTTTTCGCAAAGAATCTGATTGCTACGTAGCTCATGCCATTAAAAGTTTGAAAGTGGGGTCCCTAGGGTATGGATCTGGATAAGTTATTAAATGACACATTGAAGACTTGAAGCGAGTCTAGGTTAGCAAGTTGAGAAGGGGTGCCTCCTATCAATCTATTGTAGGAAAGGTCTAAGCTCTTTGTGCCTGTTTAGTTTGCAAACATTATCGGGATCGTTCTATTGAGGCTATTGTAGGACAGGTTTAGAGATTTAGGGCAGAATAATCTCCCAATTTCAAGTGGTATGTGGCCTGCAAGATTGTTGCAAGACAAGTCAATGGCACATAAATTATTTAAAATATCATCCCGGTATATGAGAGGGACTTATTTTGTTACGAACTGTATAAGTTCTTCTGCATAAAATTCTTCGTGCCTAATTCGCTCCATGAGAATGACTTCTATCTCTATCAACTAGTAAGTAGTGATTCCCTCCATGTTTTCCTGATCCTCTCTCTCACGCATAACTTATACGTGGACCTGCGATAAAAAAATAAACTTATACGTCCATTTCTTTCCCTTCCTTTTCTCTCTCTTTAGTCCACCGTGTTAATTGCACAGGACCTGCGAGAAAAAAAAAAAATGCTTATGTTGACAACGTTTACGTAGTAAGTGCGTGCATTTGTTACAATTTCCATGTGATTCTTTTGCAATCTTTTGTTTTGAAATCAAGAGCACCATTATATGAAAATTTACGTTCTTCAATTTTAATTTCTTTCTCCAAAAGCTTTGTAAGACCTGTATTGAGTTGCAAAAATTTAGCTTGGGTCCGAAAACTTGTTTCAGTGTCATCGTATTTAAGAAAAAAACTCCTACTCGAAACTCATTAGATTGAAAAAGTATGCTATGCCTCTGAATACCATAAGCTGTCCTTATTCCATGGAATCTGTAGTTTGTGGCTTTTGCTGCTTCGGTAACTATGACCTTCTTAGAGGCCGTTTGGGATTGATTGATTAAATTAAAATTAGTTTCTCAAATCAGCTTTAATCCATTTTAAGCATAATAGAATAAAAATTGTCGAAAGTGCTTGGATAAAAAGAGATTAAAAAGTAGATTTAGTGTGCCAAAATTACCAAATAGTGTATTTAAATTGAAAGTTAGCATTTAATGTCTGTTTATATGTGAGTATATAAATATTTTTGTAATCCTTTTGGTTAAATATGATTGTTCAAACCGATTAAATCAGAATCCAAGAAAATAAGAATTTTTAGATTTAATATGTTTTAAGTATATTGGGGCAGATTTAATCAATTTATCTTTTTTTGCCAAACACTTCAAACCTGATTTAATATAGATCTAATCAGGTTTGACCATTTATTGATATATGATCAAGTATGAATTTGAACTTTCCTTTCACTCATTGCATTGAAAAAGGAAAAAAAGATTAGGAATTTGTATCAGCATTAAGCTTAATTGCTTACTAACAACTTCAACCTTAATATATACTGTGCCTTTAAATACCGTACGTTGGTAGAGTTCAAGGGAATGAATGATATATATGTGGCTTTTGCTGCTTTAGTAACTATAAAATTGTTTCTGATAATTATTAATTTGTTCGAATCCTTTGTATGGCCAAACATGGATGGATTGAAATTTCCTTTCAGTTATCCAATTGGAAAAGGATTTACCTGAAGAACTAACTCAATACATATATGTGGGTATCTAGGCTTTGACCTGTCCTTCCATCAATGCTTAAGGTCTGTGCAAGTTGCAGATCGACTTCTCTCCCCTTTCCTTTTCAAACTCTTAACAATGTACTGGAAGACTTGTAAACATACATGTGTTCTCCGACAACAGGAGGACACGATTTTGAACGACACCACAACTAATGAGGGCTTGATGGTGCTATACTTTCAGATTCTATGGATTATTGAGCGAGAATCTCGTGACATCCTTATAACGTTGCTGTTGAGAGATTGGTACAATGCTATGGAGAAGGGACTGATAGCATAAATTGGTCGACTAGAGAATCCCAGTTATTCGTCAAGGGGTTGGAGAAGGTGAAGATTGGTTATGGCAACCCTTTAACATCCGAAAAACAAGTGTTCAATCTGTTTAGAGGAATTTGGAGTTGGGGTAGAAATTCTCGAACGCCTTGCTTCCACGCCTATCATCAAGATTGTATTCTCAACTGCCTTAAGAAGAGCAATCTTTGCCCTCTGTGCCGTTGTGCGATGCCTTCGGGGCCAAGAAGTTAGCGGCTCACCTTATTGGCGAACTAAGTATTGGGATCATATGGTTGGTCGCCACTTTTAGCCACAAATTGTCTCTTAATGCTTGACTTTATTTCTGGGTTTTTTCTTCAAAATTCAGGGGAAATTAAGAAATTTGATTACAACCGAGTCTCGTTGTTGTGACATGTTGTTTGCTGCATAATTTTCTTATCAAGTGCAGTGAGGCATTGCCTGATGTAAATCCAGGCCATTCAAGTAATCACGATCCCCCTTTTTTTGAAGGGGAGGTGGATGATAGTGCTCGCGGGATTAGGAATGCTCTTGCGTTGCACTTGAGTCGGGTAAGTCAGATGAGATGAATTCTGTGATGATGCTTGTATTGTGCTGTTTCTTTTGGTTGTAAACACGCTATGCCCCTGTGGTATTTTAATAGTGAATTCATGCCCATGTTGAGGTTTACTACCTTCCTCTTTAGTTTGCTATGCCCATATATGCGCAACATATATTTCTTTTTCACTTGGTCTGTTTATGATCTCAAGGAGAGTACCCTAGACACCACATTCTGGGAACAAGGAAGAAACCCTATACTGCTGCATCAATGATTTTTGCGATTCTAATGCTCATTAGACACCAAAAACAAGCCCTCCAGAGCTGAACGACTTTAAAAATCAAAGGCTTATCAACCAAATCTGCGTGTACCGTACTTGCAATTTATATGTATACAACCAGGCTAACAATCAGAATCTAGTATCAAACTTTCTCCAGCCAATGCATCTCAAAAACAGCATCGCACTTTAGGGACAATGATGTAAATAGAGGTCTCATTACCCGTATTAGAAAGGCAGTTAATTAAATGAGAAAGATGTGCCATAATTCTTTTTCAAATGCGCTCCTCTAATAGTAGTTATATATTATCATCTGTATTTTTAATTAAAATGTGCTTTACTTTTCATATTTTGGTTATGGGGGTGAAGGTGGTGGGTTGTTTTGGTGAGTGGGTGTGTGTGTGTTTGGAGAGGCGAATGATACAGCTTTCCCTGGTCTACAATTAGCCATGACTAGCTTAGCCTTTTATTAAGCAATTGCTCTTCCCTGCTTTAGACAGAATGGTGTATATGTTATGTTAGTGACTTGGCATGCCACAGCAAAAGTTAGCAAGACCCAGAAACTTTGGGTGCATCCAAGCCAATAGTGGTACAATGCAGGTTATAAGTAGATAGAAGAGATTTTTAATTCCAATTACAAAGGTGGGGGAAAGGGGACATTTCTAGCAGGGTACATTTGACCTTTGTGCTGAAATCGTTCTCTAATATATTGGCGTTGGTGGAGTTTACTGTTGGTGGAAGTGGTTCACTGGCAGAGCAGCTTCTGAGTACAGGTTTCTCACAAAGAAGCAGATTTTCGTTTGCTCATTTCATCAGAAGTTTGAATATGGTTTGCCTGAGGTATCATTCCAGATAAGTTATTGAATGACACATTGAAGGAACCAAGACCGTCAATGTTAGCAAGTTGAGAAGGAATGCCTCCACTTAGCTTGTTGAATGAAAGATCCATGCTTGCTATGCCCTTCAAGTTTGAAAATGTTGTTGGAATTATCCCTCTGAGGCAATTGTAGGACAACTTCGGAGATTTAGTATCAACTATATTCCCAATCACAAGTGTCATGAGGCCAGTAAGCTTGTCACAAGACAAATCAATTACTGAGAAAACATCTAAGATCTTTCCCCGGTACGCGAGAGGGATTGATTTTGTTGTGACCTTTATAAGTGCTTCTTGATTCAATGATGTGAATAATGTAGTTGCTCTGTTGTAGTCATCTACATAGCTTACAGAGGATGGTAGTATTGGATATCCATGATAATGTGAATGATGTAGTTGCTCTGCAGTAGTCATCTAAATAGCTTACAGACGATGGTAATATTGGATATCCATGCGAATTCTGTTCAGTGCTGGCTCAAGTGATGTTACTGAGGCAAGGGAGGATGCAACCAGAAAGGCTATTGTGTTAGAGATTAACCAAGCTTAGCCAGGACAAGTGACAAAACTGAGTTGAGATCTCTCCTCGGAAATGATTCTTATTCACTAGCAGAATGCTCGGACCAAAAGGCTGTCAATCCAGTCTGGCATGGGACTACTAAACTGATAGTGGCTAAGATCTAACACCACCAACCTGCCATTTGAAATTGCATGAGAAAGCAGTCCTTTTATCCTGTTTTTGGACTACTGAACATACCTGATATCGGATAGGCCGAAGCAAGCAGATAAAATGCCAGTGATTTTGCTCTTTGAGAGGTCCAAAATACGAAGTGAATTAGGTAGGCAGAATGCAGTTGGAAAGGGACCACCAAGATTGTAATTATCTTACACAAATGACACAGAACATCTAGACAAGCTATCTGGGATTATGACAATATTCACGTCCAGCTCTAAGGAACGCGGCCTAGTCCGGTGATAACGCCTGGATAGTATGGAGCCTTGTCAATCTGTTCGTTATGTTGGTTGATAGTATTGAGCCTTGCCAAGCTGTTCAGCATAAAAGTACGAAGTCATGGAGAGAAACATGCATGCATTTCAACCATTTTGGATTAAGCAGAATGTAAGTATTATGTTCTCTTTGGAAACTACAGTGCCTCTAACAAGTTGGCCTCAAAGCACAGTGTTAAAGTGAGTTTAATGCCACGCGCATGATGAAATTCAAATTACACTTGTTCTAGCATTGAAATACTTATCTAGCGAGGCGCATGATGGAACTCAAATTACATGTTTTCTTTGAATTGTTTCAGTATTGAAAGCAAAGGAGACTCTTTCGGAATGTGAAAATCTGCTCATAGGCCAGATTGGCGTTCTTTACAGAAAAGAAATCTCGCCCAAAGTGCTCGACTTTTAGGTAGTTGGGGGTTAGATCACTAAAAGAAAGACCAAGTGCTAGAATACAGAATAGCACTTGGGCTTAAGTAAAGGTCTGTCTCAATAAATTATGCAGTGTAAAGTTACAATGCTTAACTAATGTGGAAGGAGTTGAGAGGTCTAGGTCAAAGTAACATAGTCTTCAACAGACAGGGAAAATAGTTTGTAATGATACTCAACCAAAATGGTCATAAAATTAACATAAAACGTGAACTAAAGAGAGATAACTTATTGGGTTAGTACGTAAAATGATTCCATTTATTGGCGAGTTTCAAAGGTAAATGTTTAATCCACAAATTAATAGTTGCAACATTTGTTACAAGATATCAATTGCGAAAGTCATTATCTAAAAAAGATGTAGTGAAAAAAATATCACGGCTGGTAAGGAAAACAAAAATCAGTGGAAAATGTTCAATTGTACCAAAACTCGAATTTTGGACTTCATTTACACACTTTGCCAAAATAAAACCATTTGCCTCTAGGATATAATAGCATAGTTCAAATTGTTGTTTCAATAATATATCTGTATAAATGAATGAAACAGAAGCTTTGACCACTTAATATTCTACGGGATAGGAAGGTCTACATTGACTGAGAAACTCCAACCAGTTCATCACTCTCGTATGAAAAAGGTCCCATGCCACTGTGCCGGGTCTTGATGGACAACCAAGCTCCTACAATGCAATAGAGCTCAAACCAACAGTCACATCAAGACAATGGCATCGAGGCTTCTATTGCTGTGGAGCGGCTTTAAGCGAGCGGCTCATAGATAATGCCTATCAACACTTCCATAAAACATTCACAAATGGTAAGATGAACTCGTGATGGCACTAAACTTCACAAGGGTCTAATTACCTCATAGGACGTGAGGTCACCGGTCCAGACCAAGTAATAACTTCTCCTGATAATTATATAAGTGAGGGTTAATATGGTGTATGTGTGTGTGACGAGGTGTGTAGAATGAGTGTGTGTTACGGGGTGTTCATGAATTCTCTATTGTGTGTGTGGTGGGGGGTGGGTGGGGGGGGGGGGGGGGGGGGGGTGGGTGAGGAAGGTGTTATCTTAAGTGTTGTGTGTGGTTTCTCAGTGTGTGTCACGGTATCTGTGTATAGGTGTGCGTTACATTCTGACAGGCTGTGTGTGTGTTTGTGTAACTATGTATGGGGTGTGTGTGTAACTGTGTGTGTGAATGTATGCCTATCTTTGTGATATTTTTTCACGAAGACAGTCATACCCGTAGACTTTTTAATAACATCCAGTTTTCGTTAGGCATCAAACTCATTTGGTTCAAAAATTATACTTTAGGTATTCATTTGATAATATTGAAATGTTGGGTCCTTAAACTGTACTGCGGGTGATAATTTGGGGTACACATTTCGGATTAGCACTAAAGAAAATCTCCAAGTTTTGAGCTACATCATTCATTTCAACGTGTAATTATGTCTCTTTTGCTCACATTCTTTCCTGCATAGAATATTCTTAAGGTGCGACAAAGAAAAGTGGAAAAACAAAAGAGGTGGGTGTTAATAGTATTTTCCCAGTAATTAAGGTAACATGTCTTAGATTGTGCTTTACCCTCTGTGGCATAATCCCATTCAAGGGCCCGGTGATGTGATCCGAAATAGATAGCAGATATGCGAAATCAAAGGTTTGAAGCTTTTCTTCGATGGTGGACGCTCGAGCATATAATTTAGGGTTGTGATTGGTAGTTTTTTTCTCGCTTTTGATATAAAAGTCCGTACAAGTCCCGGCGTTTGCTAGATATCATATGGAACTTTTTGATAGAACGTAACTTCCATATCAGTTATATTTTTTTCAAATTCCTTTTAAGAAAATCGTCGTAAGTTTTTTTCTTTGTTTTTGTTTCTACTTCTCTTTGCCTTTTTATTATTTAAGGCCTCATATTTCGTAAGTACATGCTAGCATCTCTAGTGATACACATGCGCTCCTCATTCATTGTTAAAACCTATACTTTAACTATCACTATCCGGACACACGATTGAGCATAGTAAACTAGGTCTGTGACCAGCCGTAGGTACATTGGGTTCACATCAAGGACTTTGTCAAGCCTTATTATAACGTGTGCATACAATTGAGAAATTACAGCTAGGAAACCCTCATGTTATCTCTTGAACCCCACCCCCCCACCCCCCCCCACACACACACACAATTCCATTTAAAGCCCTAAAACCCTAACTTAATGATCACTCACCACCCATAAACTCCAATGATGTTAGATGCATGATACACTGACTCAATAGTGGAGAAGAGGGACTGCCGAAGGTAGCCACGCATGAATTTTTTTTAAGTAAATAAGTAATTGAGTTAATGCTGGATATTACATTAAAGAGACCAAATTAGTGCCACGGGGCACTCAAAAAATGGATTAAAATTTACTCATATGTAGTAATATATATAAATTGAGTGTTTAGCTCGATATATAATCAACCTACACTACTCTTGTTTCGTAGATCGATTGGAACTTTTTCGTAGTGTTGGAGGTGATGTAATGAAGATAATTATAATTTTGGATTAGTATCCAAATTCAAATGGATGGCCTATATGTAAGCCAAGTACAATTCCAACATTGTGACGACTTGTATTCAAACAAATTATTTTTTAAGTCTCCATCTAATTTTTAGAATTAAATTACAATAATTAACATGGTGATGCTAAGGAAAGTGGGTTCGTACCTACGTGGAGGTGCCACAAAGGCTGTAGTCCGAGTCAGCTTCCAAGTATGTTGATGTAAGACACAGCGAGGGTGAAACAAGGGCAGAGACCAAGGGCTTCCCAGACAGAGCCTGAGGGTGGCAGTACTGCGAGGGCGATGGCGCGGGATGAATATACGACGACAGTCACAGTCCGATGCTTAGGTCCAAAGTCAGGGTCCTGTATGTTTCTCTCTCTAGGATTCTAGAGTGAGAAAGTGAAGAAGAAGAAGTCCTCTAAATGAATTCTCAAGACCTCTACTTATAGAGATTGAGATAACGATGTCATAAACCGACATGTGGCGCTCCCGGGGAGTGACACGTCACCGGGGGGTCCCCGGGTACCGGTGCTCCATGGACTGTCAGATCGCATATTCACCCTACCTACCCCGCACAACGTCGCTCCGTTTATTAGGAAAGACTGGCTCCCACCGCATCGGTGTGGCCAAAGAACCCCCTTGATCTAGCCTCCAATCCAAACCCTTGTAGAGTCCCACAGGCCTGGCAGCGGTGGGGAAGACCCGACGCCCAACTGCCACGCGAACTAGGCGCATTGCCCTCCAAAGACCTGCTCTTGTCTCGGAGTGACCCGGGGGTCATAGTCCCTAGGGGTGCCAACGCAAGCCCCCAGTGCCGGAGCACGTAGGCCAGTCACGCAGGCACCCTGACGGAGATAGTGTCCCGGAGGAGTCGCCTATTCCGCAGGCTGAGGTAGCATCCCGGAGGAGCCGTCTACCTGGCAGAAGGGGAGTCCTCGTGCCGGAACACTTAGAGCTCCCTGGCAAAGATAGTGTCTTGGAGGAGTCGCCTATCCCCGCGGGTGAGTCCTTACGCAGGAGCACTGGGAGCGAGTCAAAGTAGCATCCCGGAGGAGCCGTCTACCTGGCGGAAGGGGAGTTGAAGAGCTCCCTGACAGAGATAGTGTCCCGGAGGAGTCGCCTATCCCCACGGGTGAGTCCTTGTGCCGGAGCACTCGGAGCATGTCAAGGTAGCATCCCGGAGGAGCCGTCTACCCGACTGGCCGAGGTAGCATCCCGGAGGAGCCGTCTACTTGGCAGAAGGGGAGTTGAAGAGCTCCCTAGCGGAGATAGTATCCCGGAAGAGTTGCCTACCCTCGCAGGATGTTTGCACGCTCCGGAGAGAAGGTCGAAGCATGTTCCATGACCAAGGCAAAGTGCGCATGGTGTGGTGAATGAGTGTGGTGCCCGGGGGCATGTAACATGATTGTGGCGCATGGGCGCGATGAAGTGAGTAAGGTGCCGGGGGCACGTCTATGTTAGTGGCGCGGCGCACGGGCGCGGCGGAGTGCGTAAAGTGCCTGGGGCACGTTTGTGGCAATGGTGGCGCATGGGCGCGACAGAGTGCGCATGGTGCCGGGGGCACGGTAGTGTGACAGAGAGCCTGGGGGCACGGCTGTATTAGCGGCGCGGCGCATAGGCGCGGCGAAGTGTTGAAGTGCGATGCCCGAACGCCGGCGACGGTGTCGCAGAGTTGTGTCCGGGCGACGGGGGTCGCGGAGTTGTGTCCGGGTGAGGGGGTCGCGGAGTTGTGTCTGGGCGACGGGGTCGCGGAATTGTGTCCGAGCGACGTGGTCGCGGAAGTGTGTCCGAGCGACGGGGGTCGCGGAGTTATGTATGGTCCTTTGAAGATAAATGAATGTGCTAAGGATGGAGGCCAAAGGCCAACCCTTCGGGGAAGGCCAAGGCCAACCTCAAGGGGAGGCCGAGGCCGACCCCAACGGGGAGGCCGAGGCCGACCCCAAGGGGAAGGCCAAGGCCGAGGCCGACCCCAAGGGGGAGGCCAAGGCCAACCTCTTTGGGCAAGTGCCATGGCGCATCGACGGGCGACGGGCGAAATGCGATGGTCGAAGCGTGATAAGGTTTCGTGCGAAAATGAGCTTCTTAGTGACGAAGTAACGTGACGAAAGTGAGAAGTGCACGTGACTTGAGCGTGCATGCTTTGACCGGTTGGAAGCGTTGAAAATGACTGTTGCTTGTACAGATGTGTCATGCAAAATGGGACCTCAGTGGGCCTTTGTGTACGACCAGAATAGGTTGGGAACACATGGAACACATACAAACTCAATATTGACTCTTGACACCAATTAATCCGTCTAATCTACAAAACCATTGATTGGGATTCAGCAACTAACTTATATGATGAGAAGGTGCTAAGCACCTCATTATACCTTAAATAGCTCTCTACCTTTTTTCCTTTGATTTTAATGATCTTCATTGAAAGCAAGAACATACCCTTAAACGTAATTTTTTATTTGAACTCGACATTCGGGGCTGAGTAGCCTACGTGCGCGATTGGACTAATTAGAATCAAAACTTCATAGTTCCTACCCTAGGGTAGGCGACCTAAGTCTTGATCTAGATCTGTGGTTTATGAGGACAATTTTGTTATGAAAAATAGTTCATTCTCAAGTTTACCAAAGACCGTATATACTCAGATAAAAATGGGTTTTAAAGCTACAACGATGAAAAATAGATCATACTTGACGAACTAGATTTCTGAGCTGTAAAGACTTTGATGTATCCAGAATGAAAATACAAGATAGAAGTTATTGGATATGTTTATGGGGGAGCGGATAACAATATGTTATATCTTTATTGAAAAACCTAAAATATAATAGCGGTCTTTGGGGGATTTTCCAATGTGTTGAAAGGGTGCCAAGGCATTGTTGATCTATAGGCCTGGGAGTCTAGTGCTGTAGAAAAGCTGCATAAAATGAATACGATATAGTCCTAATCACCACTAGAAATAATATTAGACGATCTAACGGTCGGCAAATTTTAACTAGCTAGGTGTACTGGACAGTGACAAGTTACTGATAACAAGTCACATTGGGTTCTCATCAAGGACTCTGTTAGGCCTTATTATAATCCGTGCATACAATTTATTGAAATCACTAAGTTCTACACCATTAATAACGCTATTAAGAGCCGTACTTAAAATTCTTAAACCATTACTAACAACATCTTTAAAAACACCCAACTGACAAATAAAACGAAGATTCGTGGGTCGTAAGCTCTTTACAACATGTGAAACAAAAAGACGCAACTACCACATGGAACATTAAAGTACTAGGAGGACTCCATTCTTCTAATGACCATCTTCGCTAGCCTCAACCTCAAGACCCTCACAAGCACCGGCTCTGCATAGGTAATTGCCTAAAAGATAAGAAGTGAGCAAGACCCTAGCAAGCACATTTATCATATCCCAGGATGGGTTTCAATTTCGTAAACATGCCATGGATTTTCAACCCAAAAACTAATATTCAATTTATAAGAGATATGGTGTATATAATTTGTAAGAACATATCAATGTTGAAGTGAAACAGTTTTGAGGGCTAGAAAAACAACAGCACAATAATCATAAAGTGACTATTTAATCAAATAACCATTTACCTAGTACGCTACGGTCAGCGTTTTCTCCCACTGACTTGGACCGGAATCCCACCTAAGGATATTCATTATTGTGGAAGTAGGGGGCCACTAGTAACAGTACTATGCCTCAACATTCTGTCCATTTAATGAGGACCTAAAATCTAACTTACCCCGTTAGATGTGGGGCAAACTCATCTTATTCAGCAAAACATGGTTCATACACAGATTATAACAAAGAGTGTTCCATGGCAGCTCTTTCTTTGTTTACCAACAGTTGCAAACGAAAGCTATCGCATTTCTAACAGGACTTCAAACTTTCTGGCTTATACAAATACATATGTTATAACTGAAAATATGGAAATAAGCGGCGGGCATAGGGTAGGAGTACTCACTCGAACCGTTAAACAAATCCGTAGTTTCTTTGAGTCCGATCCTAGTCCTCTTCTATTGAATCTGAAAAGAGGAACTAGTGGTACTTTAATTCATGTAGCATAAAAATATCTCGTAGTGTAAGAAATTGCCTCGATCCCCCCCCCCCCCCCATAATTTTAATACGCACAAGGTGACCAAAATACTAATCACAACCACGACAATGGAATGGTATGAAATTCTAGACAAAAGTTTCTCATCAGTACGAGGTTACTATGAAATTTTTAGAAATTATAATCTAATTTATATTTTTGGTGGATCAAAAACCCCTTTTTGAAAAATTTATTTAACACTTTTTGCAAACGAGGAAAATCCAGGTTAATTCCATGATGTAGATCTCTTCCGAAAAATAGGGGGTTACTCTTTAACACTCGCCAAAATCAAAGTTGAAATCGTTTAAAAATCAAGAATCGGACTGTTAGAAATTGAAGGACGTTTAGTGACAGTTTCCGCTCCTACCTTAAGAACCCTAGTTAACAGTCATCTGCACACATACCTTTTCACCAAGACACAGACACAATCAAACCTCACTAAGACAGACACTGCACCTACCATCACCCAGACACACACAGAACCTCACACACCAATGTAGATTTCACACAAATATACACATCTCACTTATACACTACAGACATAGAAACGCACACATACTCCACCACACAGAGAATACAAGCTGCACCCACAAAGAGAAGCCCACACACACGCACGCACACGTGCACGCGCACACACAAATTTCACATATCAACATAAGCATAAACCTCAAACATGCATGCATGCGCGCGCGTGCACACACACACACACGCACACACACACCGACGCATCTGCACACACACTTGAAGGCTTACATACTTCCTGCGCACGCGCGCGCACACATACACATGCTAATTTCAGATATCAACAAACGCATACACCTCTCACTCTCTCTCTCTCTCTTTCTCTCTCTCTCACGCAGAAAAATATGCAACACATCTCACTCACACTGACACTGCACACACACTCGAACACCTACACACTTATGCGCTCGCGCACACATACACAAAATGTAATGCATACATAACACCCACCTAACCAAGCAATATTTTCATACCAATCAAATTAAACAAAAATTAACACAATTTGTAAATCGGTAAGGGATCACACTTGCCAGAAATTACAACCAAGAAACCCTCATATCTTCTCGTGAAATCATCCCCCCTCCCCCCTCAAACACCTATTCCTTCTCCTTTTAAAGCCCTAAAACCCTAACTCAATGATCACTCACCACCCATAAACTCCTACCGAATTACATGCATGATCCATTAACTTTATTGTGAAGAAGATGGACTGCCTTAGGCAGCCACACAAGCAAATTTTCTTTAGTAAATTAAGTAATTGAGTTAATGCTTGATATTACATTAGAGAAACCAACTTAGTGCCACTTGGCACTCTAAAGATATACTCCCTCTGTCCCTAAAAGATCGATCAATTTGACTTTGCACGTATATTAAGGATTTAGGTTATATATTGTGTGTCTTTCTTATTTTACCCTTTAGAGAGATGGGGGAAGATAGTGGGCAATGAGAGAGAAAATTGGTTGATAGAGTGTTAAATGTGAAAAGAGAAATATAATAAAAAAATTGTAAAGTGGTGGGACAGGAGAGAAAAAATGAGTTGGTAGAGAATTAAACGTGGTGAGATAAATGGAATAAAAAAGTATAAAAATGATAAATATGTAAAAATACTACATAATCTTTCCTAATTTGGAAGTGATCAATTTTTGTGGGACGGCCCAAAAAGGAAATATGATCAATTTTTTAGGGACGGAGGGAGTATATTTTAACTTTAGCTCGTAATATAATCAATCAATACTACTTTTGTTTCCTAGATCAATTGGAACTTTTTCCTTATTGGTGGAGTTGATGTAATCAAGATAATTCTAATTTTGGATTACTATCCATATTCAAAATGGAGTGCCCTATATGTAGGCCAACACTGTGACGACTTGTATTCAGACAAATTATTTTTTAAGTCTCCATATAATTTTTAGACTTAAATTAAAATAAATAACATGGAAACAAGTAAACTCAATAATGACTCTTGACACCAATTAATCCGTCTAATCTACAAAAGCTTAGATTGGGATTCAGAAACTAACTTATATGATGAGAAGGTGCGAAGGTGCGAAGGTGCGAAGGTGCGAAGCACCTCATTATACCTTAAATAGGTCTCTATCTTCTTTCATTTGGTATCTTCATTGAAAGCAAATAGCCCCTTATTGAACTAAATCTTGATCTTTGATATTTTGAGGACAAATTTGTTATGAAAAAGAGTTTATTATCAAGTTTACAAAAAACCGTAATGAGTACTCATAAAAAAAAAATTTGGGTTTTCGAACTAGATTTATGAGCTGTAAAGACTTTGATGTATCCAAAATGCAAATCCAAGATATAAGTTATTAGATATGTTTGTTGGGGAGCGGATAACAATATGTTATATCTTTATTAAAAAGCCTAAATATTAATAACAGTCTTTGGGGGATTTTCCAATGTGTTGAAGGGGTGCCAAGGCACTGTTGATCTACAGGCATGAGAGTCTAGTGTTGTAGAAAATCCGCATAAAAGGAATAAGACGCAATCCTAATCACCACTAGAGGTAATATTAGACCCCCTAACAGTCGGCACATTTTAACTAGCCAGGTGTACCAGACAGTAACAAGTGTATAGGCCAGTAGACTATTCCTTGCAATTCACTTTAAAGCTCTTATTCTAGAAAGTAAAGGCTACCTACAATAAAAACACACATGGACAAATAAAAACAGGTCCAAAACCCTATCTAAGGTGAAGTGAAGTACAAAATTCTTACCTTGGTTAAGCTCAACATAAACTTACAGGTCAGGACTGACTGGACCAGATTAAATCAAAAGGAAATAAACCCTACAAAGTATACTAATTGAACTAGATTTGAACTGGACTAACAAAAGAAATGAAAATAATGTTAGAAAATTAGTCTGATTGAACTGGCTCTGAACGGGACTTCACTAGACTGGAGTGGACTAGGCTAAACTCAACTAAATCAAAAAGGCATAAAGCCTATAAAAATGTTGTAAGTGGACTGACTAGACTAAAGTATAAAACAAAGTGTACAAAAATGGGGTATCTTTAAAGCAGTCAATTTTTTACAAATACTAAAATAATTTGGTAATAATCTTCATATGGAGTAGAGCACACAACGTGTCAAAGTGGTTGGTCGCCAGATCAAGAGCACACCTCTAGAAGCCAAAGTCAACAATGCGCGAATATGGTTGGTCGTGTAGAGATACTGCACACATGACTAAGAGTTAGAGCCAATAACATATGGAACTGACGATCTCTTAGACACATACAAAATAGTGAGCCAATAATGCGTGGAAGCGACTAGTTGCGTAGGATGATCAAAAACTTGTATGTAAGAGCTAGAGCCAACAACATGTGGAAGTGGTTGATCACTTATACGAAAAAAGAAGGAAGCATATCTAGAAGCTAAAACCAACAATGCTTGGACTTGGTTGGTAATATAGACAGAGGGAATAAATCAAACCTATAAGCCAGAGGCAATATTTTATGAGAGCGGTTAGTCGCTTAGGAGCACCGAAAGTTCATGTCTAAGAGTTAAACCTAACAACACGTGAAAGCGGTTGGTTGCCTAGACACACTTGAAGTAGCGAACCTAAGAGCCAGAGCCAACAACACATCAAAGAGGTTGGCCCATTAAGAACACCAAGGATAGAGAAAGAGGAGCCACTCAAAGTCATAGCCAACGATGCCGATTAGTAGTTGGTCATTGGATGGTGTACCAAAGAGGATATCAATCGTCCTCTAGGTTGATAAAGATAGGATTGCAACAAGAAAATCACAATTTGAGCATATGAAATCAATTTTATGCTGAAACGGATTATGGAAAAAAACACTATTTCTTTTAGGAACGAAGGCCTAAACATATCACTAGCCTTACAATGTATATAATCATTGGTAAAGCAAAATTCTTTAAAAGAAGATAGACTACTTAATGCCGAAGCTAGGATTTAATTAAATAAGATAGATAAACATCTAATAGATGGAGCCAACATACTTCTAAAGCTGGTCATTAGATATCGTTGATACTTGGAATTTAGATTCATATATATGTGAGGCCCTAAACCATATACACCTATAACCTGAGCAATAGATTTGCATACATTGACTCCATCAAATGTGACATATGTTAGAAGTCGTTCATATAAAACAACAAACTTGATAAAGAAATCCGGCAACCACTGGGTGAAATAAAATGGGCTAAGGGAAGCTGTTATCCTCACAATTTTGTCCTAGTACAGAAGAAGATGTTGAGTATATGTCTCGAGTACCGTATGCAAATGCGGTTGGTTGTCTTATGTATGCCATGGTGTGTACTAGACCTGATATCTCACATGCAGTTAGTATGGTCAGCAGGTATATGGGAAATCCAGGAAAGAAGCATTAAGATGCAGTGAAGTGGATCTTCCGTTACCTAGCAGGTTCGACCAACTTTGGCATCATGTTTGATCGTGATGGGGTAAGAGGTGAGGTTTCTGGCTTTGTGGATTCTGATTATGTTGGGGACTTGGATTCCAGGAGGTCCACGACTGGATATATTTTTACATTCCATGGATAATCGATATGTTGGAAATCAGTGTTACAGTCTACTACATCATTGTCAACTATGGAGGCAGAGTACATGGCATTGACAGAGGCAGCTAAGGATGCATTGTGGTTGAAGGGACTGGTAGAGGAGCTTGGCTTCAAACAACGTGGTGTTTTGTTACAGTGTGACAGTCAGAGTGCAATGGATTTGGCAAAGAATTAGGTTTTTCATGCTAGGACCAAGCATATTGATGTACGTTATCACAGGGTCCGGGAATGAATTAATTCTAGACAAATTGTATTCCACAAGGTTCACACTAATGATAACGGAGCTGATATGCTCACAAAGACAGTCATGGCAGAGAAGTTCAAACATTGCTTGAGCTTGATTCATCTTATTTCTTGCTGATTTCGAAATGGATTGCATCCCTACCTTTAAAGGAGATGCAAGGTGGAGTACCTGACAAAGGTACTGAAAGCATATTATACTTTTCTTATGGGGTGGTTTGTTAATACAAGCCAAGGTGGAGATTGTTGATGTATGTCTTGTATTTATGGTTATGAGAAGGTTCCAACTTGGCCCTAAGTATATAAGACGTCTTGTCCCACATTGCTTGGAGAGAGAAGATCACTGCTCATCTCCAAGTATAAGTAAGGTGTCTTGTATTGTTTTTAAGGGCAAGAAAATATAGTCTTTCTTTGAGTAGGAAAGAAAGAAAGAAGAGCTCGTCTTGGAGTAAGAAAACAGCTGAGAGATACAAGTGAGGGAGCGTTGTAAATTTGAGTTCTCTCATGTTTCTTGTGTTTTCTTATTTGACTATCGTGTTCTATACACATTTATCTATAGTGATTTGTAACAACATGATTTTGCAAAATACAGTTAAATCGGTGAAAAGACTCACGCAAAACAATCAAAGTGTACAAACGCCAAAAAATTATCTAAGGCAAGCAAAAGAAATCATCAAAGCACACAGGCACATAAACCAACAAAAGATGTTGATTGAACATACACAAAAGACACAAAATTCAGGTAAAGCACACAAAACCAATAAGACAACCATATACGACATAAGTGTAGACACCCCGTTTTTGTAGTTAATATTAAATGAATTAAATAAATAAATAATAGACTTTATTATTATTTGGAGTGCATTATTGATCTTGGGTATAGTAATATGACTTAAATAATTAATTTGGTTCAGTTCAGTTTAATGGTCTAAATTGATCTTGTCCAGGTCAGTAGTCCAGTCCATCAGTCTAGGGGTTCAGTTAGTAAGTGGGCTCAATCCAGTCCAATTTGGTAAGTCTAATTCAATGTCTAGATAATTTTAATTTTAGTTAGTTTGTCTAGATAATTTCAAAAAATAATCTGTAAATTATTCCTCATGCAAAGATTAAATGCATGATTCATATAGTTGAAAATGAATTATCCTGATTCTGGTACATCCCATCTGCAAAATCAGAGATAACTATCGAAATTAAAGTCAGATAATGAATTGAAATTTGAAAAAAAATGATTTTTAAATTATGGGATGAATTGTGTCATTTTTTACTAACCAGCCGGTTAATTGNCTTTTGTCAATTTGTGATTTTATCTGATAGTCTATCTTATCTCTAACCTTGCAGATTGGCATGCAAAGGTACTCGCCTTGGTCTAATTTGGTACAGAAGCTTATTTTTATAAAAAAAAAAATCAAAAGAGTATTTAATTTTTTTTTTTATCTTTGTTTAGGCTTAAAATGTAGATTACTTCTCGTAGGACCAGAAAAAACTACGGTTGTTTTAATTCATGTTAGTCCAACCGAATACGTAGACAATTCGACCCCTGATGTCGAGTTCAGACCAAAAATATAAAAATCAACTTAGGGTAAATTTTATTAAACTTTATACGTTATATGTTTTTTTAAGGCCAAAATTAATAGAAGTGAAGTAGAGACCGGAAGGGCGTGGCGGGGATGCCAAACACCTTCCCACTACGTAACTTAGTCTCCAAACTCCTCTCCTGATTTTCACTAGATTAGTCATCCTTTTGGACACTTTCAAGTCATTTTAGGATTTTTTTTTATTTTCCTTTAATTAAAGAAGATGGCAATTCCTAAAACCATTTTTGGCAAATTGCTTTTTTAGACGGTTCACTACAGTGGCGACAACATTGGGGACTAAAAGTAGAGGACTAGACTTGGAAACTTTTTATTGTCTTTTTTTTTTATGGGCTTGTTGTATTTGATGGTGTGTATAATGTGATATAGTTGTGGTACTTGTACATTTACTTCCATACCTCACATATGCGCACGTCATACCCCGACCCACCCACTCGAAGGCAACGATTGAAGCCCTCGGACCTCCTGGTCTCAAGGTAAACTTTTGATTGTACCCTCAACTCCATGGCCTCGTACTAAAGAGAACTCCTGGCCTTCTTGGTATTAAACGACTTGTATGGAAACTAATGATCACCAATCATTAACTTCTTGAGTTATGGGCAGGAGGTATATGGTACAGTAGAGCCGACAGAGTGACCTTACACCCGCATTGAGAGAGAAACCACACACCCGAACCATCTCAATGTTATGTCCTTTGTTGGGAGAATACTTGCATTGGCATGTCGGAAACATTGAGGACATTTTATTTCTCTTGTTAACATGACTGATGTATTTCTTATAATAACACCCCAGATTTTATCCTACTTTAACAGCGATGATACGGTTTAATTGGTGGCGCCAATATTATGCTGGACACAATCTGCACTCTAACACTCGTATGCATTATCATGTGGCTGTGGCAAGACTCATCCGACTGGTTCTAGAAATGTGTTCGACTTGTCTCGTGTAAGAACTTTCTCTCCTATGCAAGTCCTATGTTAACCTGTATTATGTTATAGTCTTGAAAAACCTTATGAGATTGCTACAAGTATCAACATGGCGTGACTTGCATTCAGACTCATCTTCATGTGCATAAGTTCTATGTTGACGGGCAGCCTTGAAGCGACCATAATGACTATGCATCTGACTGTGTTGGAAGTTTGCTCGATAATAATTTAGGCTTGCCTTCCCTTTGGTCTCTTTTAGATCTGGACTTGCACAAGATGAAGATGCTTTCGAGTTTGATTGCATCACAAGCGTGCTTGGCAAAACTTACAATTGGATTTGCTCTCATTTGCCTTGTTTATTGTTGACTTCACTTTCACAAGAAGAAGATGATTCTGAGTTTCACAGCATTGGAAGTGTGCTCGACAAGACTTATAGTTAGACTTGCCCAACTGTACATAGACTATTTATGACCTATGATGCTAAGGAACGCTGGTTTGTACCTATGTGGAGGTGTCACAATGGCTGTATTCCGATTCAGCTTCCAATTATGCAAAGTAAGAGATAGTAAGGACGGAGTAAGGGCTGAGAGCAAGGCTCCCCAAACAGGCCGTGAGGGCTGGCAGCTCTGCACAGGCAGGGCGACGACGAACAAGGCCGGCAGTTGACAATTCGAGCTAGGGTCTAAGTCAGGGATGCAGCGTTGAGAGTCCAATGTCAGAGGTCCAAATGTGTTTCTCTCTCTAGAATTCCAGAAAGAATAGGTGTTTAGAGAGAGAAAGTGAAAATGTCAAATGAGAGAGAATCCCCCAAATGAGTCCCAAAGTCTACTATTTATAGGCAAAAGTGTGCATATGCCATCAGCTGACATGTGTCGTCCTCTGGGAGTGACGTCACCAGGGGGTCACAAATATCGATCCTCCGTCGGACTGCCAGTTCTTAAACTCACACTGCCCTGCCCGCGCAGCATCTCTCTACTTGTCTGAGAAGATTGACCACATCGCGGTAGCAAGATCAGAGTAAGCATGTTGCCCCCGCCACCGTTCCAACCCCTTACTGAATCCCACGTGCGTCAAGAGACTCGCAGAGAACCTGACAGCGATAAGGGTTGCCCCTTTAGCCAGCTGTCAGGCGGACTAGGCACGATGCCCTCCAGAGACCTGCTCCCGTCCCGGAGTGACCCGAGGGTTATTGTCCTGGTGGTGTCGACAATCAACAGTAACATGAGTGGATACAATCGCAGCTCAGTGCTCAGAGTCACTCAAGTCAAACCAGGCGGTGATAGCTTTGTGGTAATGAGTCCATCCTGCTGTGAGGGGTCCTCGTGTTAGAGCCCCCCGTGATTATGACATCGATGGCTTTGCGGTAATGAGCCCATCCCGCTACGAGGGGTCCTCGTGCTGAAGCCCCCGTGATGATGACGGCGATGGATTTATGGTAACAAGCCCATCCCGTGGCGGCGATGACTTTGTGGTGACGAGTACATCCCGCTGCGAGGGGTCCTCATGTCGAAGCCCCCCGTGATTATGATGGTGATGGATTTGTGGTAACGAGCCCATCCCGTGGTGGCGATGACTTTGTGGTAACGAGTACATCCCGCTGCGAGGGGTCCTCATGCTGGAGAACTACGAGTAGAGCCCCTCGGGAGCATGTAATATGATCGTGGCGCATGGGCGCAGTGACGAACGCCGTGAGACAATACTTGGTGCCAGGGGCACATGTTATGAGAGCGGCGCACGGGCGCGGTGATGAATGTCGCGAGACGATACTTAGATAACAGTGCATGGTCGTGAGTGACGTTCGTCGTGACGACAACGCACGATCGATAACGAGCGTCATGCGACCAGTGGTGGTGAGTGAGCACTGTAGAGAGTGCGATGAGTGAGATGGCTGAGGGGTCAGCAGTACTCCCCCCAAGGCAAGGGTGGCCAACCCCCTGCTAAAGAGGGTGGCCGACCCCGGCTTTTCAGGGAGGTGACTGACCCCCCTTTAGGGATTTGCGTTCTTCCAAGCGTCGTTAGCGCTGACGTCGCTACGTTGGTGATAGAAAAAGTGATTGCGTGTGAATGTTCGAAGGAAAATGCACTTTGACCGGGTGATGACGCTGAATAATTGACCGTTGAATGGGTGATGTGTCGTACAAAATGAGTCCCTTAGCGGGCCCTGGGGTGCGATCAGAATCGGTTGAGAACAACCTACACTTCCACAAGACGAAGGAGGTTTTCAGTTTCATTGTACTAGAAGTTTGTTTGACAAGACATGGACTTGGGCTTGCCCTCATTTGGATAGTCTCTTGTTGACATGCATTTCCACAAGTTGGAAGTGTGCTCGACGAAACTTGCAGTTGGACTTGCCCCCCTTCGTGTAGTTTAGTTTTTTCTTTTTTTTGGCATGCACTTCCAAAGACAAACACGCAACTCTGCCTTTGACCGCATTCTTTGTGTTCGACATGACAGACTTAGCCTCAAGACTTGATTACAACTACCATCTGTTATTTTTTTTTTCTTTAATTGTTTTTCTTTTTTTTAATTATTGACGAAAAGTTTTCTTTTTCTTTGTTTTCCAGGCGTGATTGAACTCAGAGTAAATAATCAAAGCTACCTTTATACCCGTGAAGATTAAATCAAGAAACTTAGTTCGAGTATAAAGTGCCCTGCAAAAGTTTAGCACGTGGAGGGTAGGAGCGTCGATCGTGCAATTTAGGCTAGTGCTGATGAGCGTTAATCATGCAATTTGGGCTCTGCTGAGGAGTTTCAATCTTGCAATTTAGGCTCGTGCTGAGGACCACTGATTGTGCAGCTTCAACTCATGCTGAGGAGCCTTGATCATGCAGTTTCAGGTCCTGCTGAGGAGCTTTCGTCATGTAGTTAGGCTTGCATTGAGGGGGTAATTGATCGCGTAGCTTTGCCTCGTGCTGAGGAGCATTGATCGTGCAGTTTTTGCTCATGCTAAGGAGCTTTCCTAACGCAGTTTAGGCTCGTGGTGAGAAGCATTGATATGATTATGGCCTTCACTTCGTGCATCAAGCTTGATCAAATGAAGACAACTGTAAGTTTACTAAAATAGCTTCAGAGCTTGCCTTCAAACATATAATTTGATTTCAGCCTTCAACATCATGCTTGGGGTTTCGACTGGAAGAAGACTACTTGAAGTTTTGTTGAAGGACTTCAAAGCTTTACCTACAAACAAATAACTTTGTTTCAGCATTCAATTCCACGCTATGGAGCTTTGATTGGATAAAGACAACTAGAGTTTCGATCAAGGGCCCCAGAGCTTGATCTTCAATCAGATAATATAGCATTGACCTTCAAATTTGGGCTTGAAGCTTGATTTTTGTGCATCCCATCTGAAAGCTTAACCTTTTGGATTTAAAGGAGCTATAAAGGGATGTTGAGTTTCTTTTTGGTCTTTCAAGTTATGGATGCGACCAACACTGAGACCTTAGACTATCTGTTCTCTGGTTGATGACTAGGAGTTGAAGAGACTAGCTACTGACCTAAAGGTGATGCAAGTATTGTTTGACTCTTCGACCTCCTCACGATGGGTTTTGCCTTTTCCACATAAGTTCATAATCACCTTCTTTAGTGTGAAGCACTTTTCGGTTGGATGCAAGATGAGATGGTGCCAGTATTCCAGTTTGTTAAACTGCCCCACCTCCTCCGCATATTTTAACTTGAGGAGATTAATAAGCTTATGTTCGACTAAGAAAACTGACACCCCTGGTACTTCTGAATGAAGAGGATAAACGCTTTGTTCCAACTCTGTCAACTTTGGCAATTGCTTATCTCTTCCTTGAGGTTGATCTTTCTTCTTGTCTTCTTTCTTCCCTTTATAAATACTTCAAATATTAAACGGAGTAACAGTGACAACCATCAAATCTTTAGTGGTTGCTTTTGAACTCCACCACCTTTTTGCTTCTTTGATTTCTTCATAGGGGTCACATGTTGCTGGGTTATTTCCACCTTGACTTGCAATGGTAATTTCATGTTGTTGCCTCATGTTCCAGCTTTTCAAAGGTGCAAGGTTTGCTACTTCAAGGACTGTACAACAAACTTCAATGCATGCCTTGCAAACATATTTCCACGGTAGAGCTTTTTGATAGTCTGTCTTTACAATCCAAGCCCAAGGCTCGCTACTTATAGATGTAGTCTAATACAGCCTTCGCTTTTCAATGCCTGGTGTTAGTAAGTTCCATCATGCTCACAAAGTGGCGGGTGCTGTATAAACAATTTTGGAATTTGTGCTCCATATCTTCTCAACAAGCTATCTACTTGGGCTCCAAATTAGTGTAGCAATTGAAGGCCTTCCCTTCTGTTCTGATGTTGTTGCAAGTCTCGATAAGTGGGCAACGTTCTGGCTTGGGTTGCCCTTCTCATCTAATTGCTGAAATTTCGGTAGTTGATAACCAAGAGCATCTTCATGTTATCCAGTCGCTTCATATAAGTCTTCAAGTACATGAGATTATCGTGAGAGGGGGACTCCAACCTATTCAAGAGATTTGCGATTAGGAAATCTTTTTTCTCTATGTTCTTGGTCAACTTATTAATGGCACGAGCATCGCGGTTAGCTGCTCCTTCACTGGCATGGATTTGGTCATCAAAACTTGCATGGTAAAGGTGGTTGCAGAAGTGTTTGATTCAGAGCGTGCTGGGGACACAAGTTGTTTGGAGTTCCCTGGGGAGGATCTTGATTGGGAGCCAATGCTGGAATCTTCATTTGAGGTGTACTTAAATGATTGTGGAGACACTTCTTGATAGGCACTCTCTTCTAACACAAAATCGGGGGTTTTGAATTCCGATACCCCGTCTTTCTCAAAATAAAAAATGATGGCCTCGTTGAATTGAACATGCTACTTGGCCAGTGGCTTGAAGACTAGTCCTGTCACTCCAGGTGGGATAGCAACTTTGTCACTAGCCCATATTTACCTTAAAAGGACTTTCTCTCTCTACTCCCTCTCTCCGAGCTCAAAGCCAAACCCTACCGCCGCCCCTTCCTCCTTCAGCCTCCATGGCGATGAGGATGGAAGGGGAGGCCCTCCCTGTACTCCTTCTCCTCTTCTTCTTCTCTATGGCTTCTGCTGCTCCTTCGGCACTCCATCTCTGCCGCCTCGTGCCGCCCATCACCGACTTCCTCCTCGTTCCGATCTCCACTTCCGCCACAGATCGGACCTCCTTCGGCCTCAAGATCTCTCCCCTCCCTCTGATATCCTCAGATCTGAGATTTGTTCTCAGATTTGTCGTCATCATCGCCGGATCTACGATCCGGTTGGTTTGGTTTGACTCATCCGATGTAAATCAGAATTGGAGACCTTGTGGCTTGAAGATGCCGGAATTCTGAGAGTTGGAGGATGCACATTCCCTTCGAGCTGCGGATCGCTTCGATCCGGCCTTGGGAGGACCCTTTCAGTGTTGTTGGAGCTCCGATGAAAACCGCGGCAGTACTGTAAACTGCCATCTAAAGCGACCAATGGCTCTCTCCCCTGTCTCGGTGGGAGCTAGGGATCTAGTGCAAGAAATTGCATTTTCTCGTCTCTGGCTACCCCTTAATGTGGTAACCTCAAATACGGGTAGCCCTTATGTTTACCGCACTTTCCTTCAAGGCCATGTGGGCCATTTTCCAAGACCATCCGTTTGGATGCGTTGTCTTAGTTGTTCCAGGGATATCCGTTTGGGTATCGCCTTAGGTTGTAATAGGTAACGTGTTTTAATGAAATTTGCTTAAAAAAAAAAAAAAAGAACTTTGTCACTAGCCCTGCTTCCAGTCACGGGACAAGTAAATTAAAGTGCTGCTGCTACTGCTTCTTAATGCTGTACTTTTTAGGGTGATATCTTTGGCTTAAGCCTACTAGAATTTATATGGTGCTATTGATATGTTCGAAAGGTCTTTGGAAATATTTTACAGAGAAAGAAAGGAGAGGCAGAGTCATCCCACTGGCCGTGCAAGAAATTTGGACGCACAAATTTTATGTATAAACTATGAGAAAAGAAGCAATTGCACACAATTCAATCTAGCAATTTTAACAAACCAATATTTGATTTTTACACATAGTAGATGTAAAGTCCTCTAATTCGATCTTTGATATGGCCACAGTCCAAGGGCTAAAATAGTTTGATCTTGAAACGTTGACTTTGACTTATTCAATCTTCGTGGTAGAAAGATCGTCGAAGCGGTGCTTGATCCAGGACTTTGAGAATTTACCCCTGTTACGAAATCGCTCTAGATAAATATGTATAGAACACGATAACCAAATAAGAAAACACAAGAAATATGAGAGAACTCAAATCCACTTTGCACAAGTCAGATTTACAACGCTCCCTCACGTGTATCTCTCAACTGTTTTCCTACTCAAAGAAGGACTCTTCTTTCTTTGCCTACCCAAAGAAAGACTATCCTCTCTTTCCTACTCAGAGAAGGACTCTTCTCTCTTACCCTTAAACACAACACAAGACACCTTACTTATACTTGGAGAAAGCAGTGATCTTCTCTCTCCAAGCAATGTGGGACAAGATGTCTTATATACTTAAGGGTCAAGTTGCAACCTTCTTTGAGTAACCGACGTGGGACATAAATACAAGACATATATCAACAATCTCCACCTTGGCTTGTATTAACAAACCACTCCATGAGGAAAGTGTAGTATGCCTTCAGTACCTTCTTCAGGTACTCCACCTTGCATCCCCTTTAAAGGTAGGGATATACTCCACCTTGAACTCAGCAAGAAAGAAGATGAATCAAGCTCAAGCAATGCTTGAACTTCTCTGTCGTGATTGTCTTCGTGAGCATATCAGCAGCGTTGTCATTAGTGTGAACCTTGTGCACGACAATTTGTTTAGAATTAATCCATTCCCGGACCCTATGATAACGTACATCAATATGCTTGGTCCTTGCATGGAAAACCTGATTCTTTGCCAAATCCAATGCACTCTGACTGTCACACTGTAACAAAACACCACGCTGCTTGAAGCCAAGCTCCTCTACCAGTCCCTTTAACCATATTGCCTCCTTAGCTGCCTCTGTCAATGCCATGTACTCTGCCTCTGTAGTTGACAATGCTGTCGTAGACTGTAACACCGATTTCCAACATATCGGCCCTCCATAGAATGTAAAAATATATCCAGTCGTGGACCTCTTGGAATCTAAGTCCCCAGCATAATCAGAATCCACAAAGCCAGAAACCTCACCTTTTGCCCCATCACGATCAAACATGATGCCAGAGTTGGTCGAACCTGCTAGATAACGGAAGATCCACTTTACTGCATCCCAATGCTTCTTTCCTGGATTTCCCATATATCTGCTGACCATACTAACTGCATGTGAGATATCAGTTCTGGTACACACCATGGTATACATAAGACAACCAACCGCATTTGCATACAGTACTCGAGACATATACTCAACATCTTCTTCTGTACTAGGACAAAGTTGTGAGGATAACTGAAAATGAGCTCCCAATGGTGTACTAACTGGTTTAGCATTGAGCATACTAAACCTCTCCAGTACCTTTTCAACATAACTTTTCTGAGTTACCCACAACTTTCCTGCCTTTCGATCTCTATGAATCTCCATACCAAGGATCTTTTTGGCAGAACCAAGATCCTTCATATCAAACTCCCTGCTCAACAATTTCTTCAAGTGCAGAATATGAGACTTACTCTTCGCAGCAATCAACATATCATCCACATATAATGTGAGCAACAACAGTGAACCATCATCAAGGACTCGATAATACACACAACAATCATACTCACAACGAGAGTAACCATGAGTTACCATGAATGTGTCGAATCGCTTGTACAACTGCCGAGAAAACTGCTTCAAGCCATATAAGGACTTTTTTAGCTTGCACACATAGTACTTCGCAGGCTCAATAAATCCCTCAGGTTGCTGCATGTAGATCCTCTCCTCCAAATCACCATGAAGGAAAGCTGTCTTCACATCAAGCTGCTCCAACTCCATATTATGCGCTGCTACAATGGACAATATCAATCTGATAGAAGTGTGCTTCACCACTGGCGAAAAAATCTCACTGTAATCAATTCCCTCCTTTTGAGAATACCCTTTTGCAACTAGTCTTGCCTTATACTTCCGATCTTCCTTTTTTCTGTAAATCCACTTGCATCCAATAGCCTTCACACCCTTTGGAAGTTTAACTAATTCCCAAGTCTGATTCTTCCGTAGAGATTCCATCTCCTCATCCATTGCTGTCAACCACAAGTTACCATCCTCTGCCTTGACAGCCTCGTTGTAACTGGTAGGATCTCCACTTCCCACGATTAGTGCAAATGAGACCAAGTCCTCAAAACCATACCTTTGAGTTGGTTTCTTAGTACGTGGCTCTCTATCTCTGACTAGATTCCAAGAATCACTAGGATGCTCATCTGGATCCTCTAAAGACTGCTCATCTGTAGACTCATCAGTTGATTTTGTCCTCTGCTCATGCAACTCTATCTCCACTGTGTGACCCTGCCTCTCGCTAGAAGTTGCATTCGTATTCAACATCTGTGCTTCATTGAATACCACATCTCTACTGATCACCCTTTTTTTGGCCACTGGATCCCATAACCTGTATCCTTTTACTCCTTCCTCATACCCAAGGAATATACATTCTTTTGACTTAGGATCGAGTTTGGATCGTTCTTCATTCTGAAGGTGAACATACGCAGGACAACCAAAAATTCTCATTGCAGAAAAATTAACTTGTTTACCGGACCATACCTCCTCGGGAACTTGGTGATTAATGGCAGATGATGGAGAACGATTGATCAAATAACAAGCTGTGTTAACAGCTTCAACCCAGAAACTCATAGGCAAATCTGCATTCAACCTCATGCATCTAGCTCGCTCTAGCAAGGTTCTGTTCATCCTTTCGGCAACCCCATTCTGCTCTGGAGTCCTCTTCACTGAAAAGTGTCTGATGATACCTTTATCCTTGCAGAACTGCAGAAACTCCTCATCCTTGTATTCCATGCCATTATCTGATCTGAAGTACTTAAGCTTCTTACCCGTCTGATTTTCAACTCTAGCCTTCCACTGCTTAAACACGTTGAAAACTTCAGACTTGTGCTTCATAAAGTACACCCATACCTTTCTTGAGAAATCATCTATAAACGTAACAAAGTAACGAGCTCCCCCATTTGAGATATGCCTGATTGGTCCCCAAACATCCGAATGCACATAGTCCAAAACTCCTTTACTAGTATGAGAAGCAGCTTTGAAACTAACTCGTTTCTGCTTCCCAAACACACAAAATTTGCAGAAGTCCAGCTTGCATGATTTCACTCCCTGCAGCAACTTGCATTTATGAAGTTCCAGCATACCTCCCTCGCTCAAGTGTCCCAGCCGTTTATGCCATAACTCAGAGTTATCATTGCTAGAACCTACATGAGTTGATACTGAAGCTCCACCTATAACTGTGTTCCCTATCAGTTTATACAAATTTCCAATTTTCTGACCTTTCATTATCACCATGGCACCTTTGCTAACTTTCATGACTCCACCTTTTATAGATATACTGCAATCTATAGAATCGAGTGTGCCCAAGGAAATCAAATTCTTCTTTAAGTCAGGTATGTACCTTACATCACCTAGGGTTCTAACAATCCCATCAAACATTTTAATTTTAATGGTACCTATCCCCATGACTTCACAAACAGCGTCATTACCCATTAACACAGTACCACCGTTACATGGAGTAAGACAATCAAACCATTCCTTATGTGGGCACATATGAAACGAACATGCAGAGTCAAGAAACCATTCCATAGAAAAACTGTTGTCTCTAACTGATAAGAGATTACCTTCTTGCTGCTCAACCGAGGAAACCAAGTAGAGATCACCATCACTGCTTTTGTCATCTTCTTCAGCAACATTAGCATTGTTCACATGTTTCTTTCCGTTCTTCTTGTCCTTCCTTTCTGGACACTTCCTTGCGATATGACCAATCTCTTTACAATACCAGCATTCAATACTGGACTTATTCTGCTTTCCACGAGACTTAGACCTGTCATTTCCATGTCCTGAATTTCTACGTCTAGACCGACCTCTGCCTCTTCCATGACCATTCTTATTTTCAGACCTTACCACCAGACCGTAGCCTTGACTGCTGGAACTCGTCCCATTAATTCTGCTCTGATACCACTTGTTACGAAATCGCTCTAGATAAATATGTATAGAACACGATAACCAAATAAGAAAACACAAGAAATATGAGAGAACTCAAATCCACTTTGCACAAGTCAGATTTACAACGCTCCCTCACGTGTATCTCTCAACTGTTTTCCTACTCAAAGAAGGACTCTTCTTTCTTTGCCTACCCAAAGAAAGACTATCCTCTCTTTCCTACTCAGAGAAGGACTCTTCTCTCTTACCCTTAAACACAACACAAGACACCTTACTTATACTTGGAGAAAGCAATGATCTTCTCTCTCCAAGCAATGTGGGAGAAGATGTCTTATATACTTAAAGGTCAAGTTGCAACCTTCTTTGAGTAACCGACGTGGGACATAAATACAAGACATATATCAACAACCCCGAACATGTTTGTCAACTCTTGACTTGAAGAGCAAACTTTGACTGTATTTGATCCAAGATATAAATAAATAAAAATCCCTTAATCTTCGTGCCTTGTAAGTTAGAACGATAATAGATTAGTAGGTATTATTATTCAAATCAACTATAAAGTATTACAACTTTTTAGACAGAGTGTCTCGGCCAAGCTTTTATTTACAGACTCTGACTGAGAAGGACCGGTTTTTAAGTCGGCCAACTTCCATATCCACGCTTGATGTTAAATACTTAACGAGTTAACAAGATTTCATATCCTTGACGGGTACAAACATGTTTAGTTTCTACAGAGATAACCTCGCAACATCTCATTGTCATCGTGTCAGGGCCTCTCTAGAAAATGGATAACTTGATGTCATGCTCATGATGATTCTAAAACTTCCAAGCAGCACCTACCTTGCTTTTCAACATGTAATAACAAGCCACCTGGGTACATTCGAAAGACCTTGTGGTAGTGACACGACATCTCATGCAGCAGCCCTTAAAGGATAAACCAGACAGAGAGAAATGGAAAATGCAGAAAGACTTGCAAACAAAGTTCTTTTTTTAGGAATTTGGACACGTGACCTGCATATAGATACTTGTGCTTTCCTGTTGACAAGGAGGTGATTTGCATGATCCAAACCTTGGAAACGGCAACTAAGAAGCAGACAATGTTTGCAGTTCAAGACAGCCTTTAGCCTTATGGGCATGAATCGGTGGTGGATGGGGAGCCACATGTCTCTCGCTAGAAACTTCAGAGTTTCTGTATATACCCAACTGCTATCTTCTTCCATTCTAACCCAAGGACAAGGATACTGCCCATATACAAATCAAACATGGCTCCCTGTTTCTCAAGTATTTCACTGTGCATGCTTGTGCTCGTACAAGTTAGATCTCTAATGGTGGCGTCTGCGGGTAGAATTGACCAAGATTTTGATATTGCATGGGGTGATGGGCGTGGCAAGATGCTCGACAATGGGGAGCTGCTTACGCTTTCTCTTGACGGTACTTCTGGCTCGGGGTTCCAATCCAAGAACGAGTACTTGTTTGGAAAAATTGATATGCAGATTAAGCTGGTTCCTGGGAACTCTGCTGGCACTGTCACCGCCTACTACGTATATATAATGCACTTTATTTTCAGTACTAAGTTCTAGATTTCTTAACTATTTACACCTAGTGTGATGTGGCTTAACTTTGAAAGAGATCCACGACGCACTAGCATTACAATAGATGCCTATAAATATACTACACATAAATGTATACTACTGTCTTCATCAAGGTTACGGTACGTTGTCTTTAGATCTCTTAAGGATGTTGGTATGCCTGTTAGTCCTGTTATGCTGCATCCCGGTTTTGTTTTTGTTCTCTTTTAGCCGAAAAAGTTTCGAATCTAGGTTCGAATCTAGTGATACATAAATGTAGTGATAGAATAGAGATAGATGACAAATATGACGGTGTTTTGTCCTCTTTTAGCCGAAAAAGTTTTGAATCTAGTGATACATAGATGTAGTGATAGAATAGAGATAGATGACAAATATGACGGTGTTAGACATGACGTTAAACTTCGAGTTTAGTTTAGAGTCTAGGATCGAATAAAAATCGAATAAAACATAGTTTAGGAATATATCCGCATTGTAATCGTTGTGCTTTTACACCATGTCAAAGACTTTCTCCTTTATGATGCACGAGTACCTTTGGAGAAAAAAACTTCATAAAACTTATGTTAATATAGTTGTTTATATTCTTTACATAAGGTCCTTTCTAAATTTAACTTGATTTTGGGTTTCTCACCCTTTTTTCTTCCTTTATCTTGGTTAACGATGCTCTCTGACGCCTAATTTAAGTTTCTCTCGGTGTGCACTCCAGTTATCATCACAAGGATCAACCCACGACGAGATAGACTACGAGTTCTTGGGGAACTTGACTGGTGAGCCTTACACCCTTCACACCAATGTGTACACCCAAGGGAAGGGTGAAAGGGAGCAACAATTTCACCTCTGGTTCGACCCAACGGCCGACTTCCACACTTACTCCATCCTTTGGAGTCCCCAAACCATTGTGTAAGTTCTGTGTATCTTTCTCAGTCCACTCCCTTTATCCATGAAATCTCTTAGACTTCCATTTTGTCATTGCATGAAACATTATAATAGCATGAAGGTTGGAACAGACTAGAGCCAAAGAGTCTACATCTTTGTTAATCTTCACTGATAATCAAGAGATACAAGCCATCGATAATTTAGTTGCAAAAGATAAGAAGAAAATTGTAAACTACGAAATAATAACTCAGCCTAACAAACTTCGTAGTATTTGTTACTATCACATCATTTACTGCATATCTGCAGGTTGTAAGAACATGCAAAGTGTCGCACTTATGTCCACCTTGATGGATCAAAAGTTAGAAATGCTCCCCCTCAATTCCTCATCTATTGGCACCGTGACAAAGAACAAAGGGCTCTAACAATACTTCTATTTTCAATACTTCAGTGATTAGATTGGATATTAATATTTTGCATTCTTCATTCAGATTCCCTTGATTTTAAAATTCCAGAGTTTGTGAAGTTCAGTGTTCATAACAGCTCCAGATGAGTATTTTAAAACTACAATATGTCACGAACAAGTTATAAATGAATTGCCATAACAATTGATAAAATAATGGATGGCTTAAGAAAAGGGTGCACACAGTGAGTGAAAACGTATAAAGGAATATCAAACAAAGAAGGTTTGAATTATGGAAAATAATTTTTCTTCTAAATTTGACCAAAAAAAATTAGTCTAGGCCTTCTTTTAAAATGGTGGATTTGATTGAAGGTGCTTTTTAATTTTCAGTCAAAGTGAAATCAAGGGGTGGTGGACATGGCAAAGGGCTTCGAAGTTTCGTGTTCGAATCCTCGTACCGACAGGACCATATACATCTCACGTTAAAAAAAAAAAAAAAAAACAGCCGAAATATCTTATCCAAATAATAGGAAAAAAGTCAATGAGTAGTTGGGGTTAACGTCGAGTAATACTAAGTTGACTCTCCCCTTATTTTCCCTTAACCTTTAAAAGTAAACTCTGTTTTATTCCAATGCCTCAGTTTCTCCGTGGATGGCACACCAGTTAGAGAGTTCAAGAACATGGAGCCAAATGGCATCCCGTTCCCAAGAAAGCAAGCAATGAGGTTATACTCCAGCATTTGGAATGCCGATCAATGGGCGACAAGAGGCGGTCTTATCAAGACGGACTGGAACCAAGCCCCCTTCACCGCTTCCTACCGGAACTTCAAGGTTGATCCGTGGCAGTCCGGCCACGGTGCTTTGCTGGACTCTGCCAGCCAGGGAAAGATGAAATGGGTGCAGAAGAACTACATGATCTACAACTATTGCACTGATAGTAAACGATTTCCACAGGGCTTTCCTCCCGAATGCTCTGCCGCAGCTTAGGATGCTGCGAAAGCTCTAGTTTCTTCTGCTCATGTCCAGTGTTTTGCTTTTATTCTCATCTGTAATTAATGTCATCGTAATATCTGCTGACCATGCCCAAGGTTTAATCGAGGTATATATGTTGGGGTACCTTAAAACTTGGCTTCTGGCAAAGCTAATGAAAAGTAATTTGGTATGAATTCTAGATAAAAACTATGTAATCTAGAGTACTAAAAAGGTAGAAAAATAGCTACTTCATGACAGTCGCAATAAAGACGTTGTCCTTCTTACGTGTAAGTATTAAAGACAGATAAAGTTTTTAAGATATAATTTATTGACGCGGCTATGTCTCCTCTATGTGCACGTCCACACGAAGACGTGATGAACCAGTTTACGATTAAGTTACTTAAGTATAAAATAAATATAATATAAAAAAGAAAATACATTGTGATAGTATCGCAGAAAACACTAAGGGGTTGTTTGATAAATCTGAAATTTAAATGTTGAAAAAGTTAAGCATTAAATTCGTAAAACTAAAAAATTTAAGCGATTAAATTTTTATTAAAAAAAAGTTAGTCTGTTTGGTAAACCAAAAGCAGATGTCTGAAAATTATTTATTTACAAATTTATCAATTTTACCAAATTTTTGCATTTACTTATGTACTTTATAACTTTTTTAGGTAGGCTAAAATTGTGTTGGTGGTGGTGGTGGTGGTGGCGGCAGTGACAGTGGAGTAGTAGTGGTGGTGGTGGTGGTGGTGGCGGCTGCGATAAAAAGGTGTCAATGGTTTCGGTAATGGTGCGTGAAGCCGTAGTGTTGATAATTGTGATGTTAGCGATAGACGGCGACATGACGATCATGGCAGTGCTTGTAGTGTGGTGGATCTTTAGACGAATTTGACAGAAATAAACGTCGTGACAATAACGACGGTATGGTGGAGGTGACGGTGTCCTTGTGGTGGTGCCGATTGTGGTGGTAATAGTGGCTAGATCGTGATTATTGTGGTAGTGGTAGTAAAAAGAAATAATGGTTGTGGTGGTGGATGTATTATGGTGGAGGCGGTATTGCCAGCAAATTAATTTAGGCGGCATCGTGGTGATGATTATTTTTTTTATGTGAAAATATCTTAAATAACTTCTAACCATCTCACTTAAAATTAAGTGATCAGCATTAAGTAGTGTTATAAAAAGCGCAAGGCGCAAAGTCTCACCACCCGCGCCTCGTCTAGGCTAGGCTCAGCGCGTTCAAGAAGGTGCGCGCCTGGACTGACCAGGCGCAAAGGCGCAAGGCACTACGCGGCACGGGAGGCGCACCTCTAGGCGCATAACCCATAGCCGTTGGATGTGCTCATGTGCCATCAGCTCTTCTTTACCTGAACCGTGGATTTTCTTTACAAACATTTCACTTTTAAACATCCAATTATGTCTCACCGAAGCAGCTTCTCTCTCACCTGTGACCTGCTGCATCGCCGCCGAAATCCTATTGTTCCGGCCGACACTTCGGCTGTTTCTCTTCGCCTTCCTGCTCGAGCTCGACTGCTCAACCAAAGTAGCTTCTCTCTCACCTGCCGCATCGCCTTTCCCGTTGCCGTCAAAAGCTCGCCTCTCCGGCCGCTGCTCCAGCTGACACTGCAGCTGTTTCTCTTCCCCTTGCTGCTCGGCTGCTCCATCAAAGCAGCTTCTCACCTGCACCAGTGATTTTGCTGGTTCGTTACTCTCTTCCCTCCCATTGTATATGTTCTGCTGCTGCTACAGTGCTGCTAAGTGCTACCTCAATTGCTCGTTGCTCAATGTTTTGCTGTTTAGCTCAATGATTTAGGGCAGATGAACCACCATGAACAAACTTCGAACAAGTTGATTCGCTAGCTTATGAATAAACAGCTTGATTTTTTACAGTTCAATGTGGTGTTTGTGCAATTCAGTGTTTGTTGTTACAGTCCTACAATTCAGTGTTCAATTCAGTGTTTGTTCAATGTGGTGTTTGGTTAGACTTAGCCCCCTGTTATTGGTCACCACAATTGATCCTACATTGTTTGGGGCATATAATTGCTGGGGATTGAAAATTCTAAAAGATTGTGAATTCCTTCACTCTAATTACCTTCCTTTCAGTTTGATAATAAAGAGTAGTTGTCTGCTTTCCAATCTCTGATTTCATTTTATGGCCGTGTACGTGCTATGGGTCCTCCATATTTTAGTCATCCTTCAGTGTTTGTTTCACTGAAATGTGGGTGTAATTCTTGTACCAACAATCTTCGGTGAAAAATGCGAGCAGAGCTAATGGAAGAATCTTCACCGGGTGAGGTAAGAGCTGCTACGGGAAATGTTGCCACACGAGTTTAAGAAAAGGGAAGGGGAATTCTTAGGGAATCATACATTCATACCTGTTTCAAACTAGCTCACTTTTGCTTGCACATCCTGTTTAGAGTGTTTTACTTCATTGGCTATTGCTTGCACTTAAACCATGGTTTTTGGCTTGTGCCTTATCAACTCATTGGTGATATTGGTTATGTTTTTATACTTATTTTTCACGTTATTAGTTTTTGTATTATCTTAAGGTTTTTTTTACTTAATTTTATTATTTTAATGCACTATTATTTATTTATTTTTATTTTTATTTATTTTAATATTGCGCTTACTTCGAAAAGGCGCGCGCCTTGCGCCTAGGCTCCAAGGACCTTTTGTGCCTTAGGTGCGCCTGTGCCGTTAATAATACTGGCATTAAGTAAGTTCACCCTAACTTAAAATTTTAGTCTTTTTTTTGTAAGAATTAATTTTTTAAGTGATACAAGGTTTGGCGTTATGAAACGCACTAAATTGAAAATCATTAAAAATTATAAGTTTTAAGTGCTTAATTGTGTTATCAAACACACTTTAAGTTTGAAAACATAATAGCTTCAAGTATACTTTTATGTTACACCTCGTGACTTTGTATACACGACCAATCATTATATATTTATTGATCGAATAAGTAAGCTTAAAAGCTTAGTAAGTTATGGAATAATCATAACTATTCTCAATAATGTCAAATAATAAAATATATTATACACACCATAAATCAATATGAATTAATAATACTCGTTATTGTATTTGTAACTCATTTCATAATTTACATGTAAGTGAATACCATATAGCCAGAACTTGCAATACAATTATAATGCTATAAGGTGAATTTTATTTTATTTTATTAAAATACTCCAACAATCTCCCACTATTTTGATAAAATAAAATGATAGTTTAAGCTACTTAAAAAGCCACTGATGAAATGTTTATAATGTCTCACAACTCCTATGATAATTTGTCTTGGATAAAAAAACCCGGAATGTGTGGGTATCCCACATCGGTTATTCAAAATAAATCGCGACTTGGCCCTAAGTATATAAGTTGTCTTGTCTTACATTGGTTATTTAGAGAAAGTCATTACTTATCTTTAAGTATATATAAGTTATCTTCTATTGTGTTTAAGGACAAGATATGAGAGTCATTCTTTGAGAGGATTTGTTGAAAGAGATAAAGATTTGTAATCTCCATAGTCAGACATAGTGAAATCGCTGCTACCACCGTGGAGTAGGCTTTCGCTAACCACGTAAATCTTGTGTCTTGTGTGCCTTTATTTTTTGTTATTATTTTCGATTCTCTTTTTTATTGCTTAGTACAAACTCTAGTATATTCTTTACAAGTGGTATTAGAGCTGAGGTTCACGGTCGATTGAAAGCACCTTGCAATGGCGCCAAATACTTCAACGAAGTATGATTTGGAGAAGTTTGATGGATGGAACGATTTAGTTTGTGGAGGATGAAGATATGTGTTGTTCGGATTCAGAAAGGATTGTTGAAAACATTAAAGGGGAATCAAGGGCTTCCTGAAAACGATGACTGCTGATGAAAAAAAAGACATGTTGGAGAAAGTCCATAGTGCCCTGTTATTGTGTTTAGCCGATAACGTGTTGCGATAGGTTTCTCAGGAAATGACAGCGGCTGGATTGTGCCGAAAATTGGCGCGCTTGTACATGACGAAGTCCCTGACAAATCACTTTACTGTTGATGTGTTTAGCCGACAAGTGTTGTGAAAGAAGACATGTTGGAGATGAGGATAAAACTTTACTGTTACTGTGTTCTTTACCTCCGTCATATGAATATCTTGTTACTACCTTATTATATGGGAATGATATTATCTCTATGGCGGAGGTTGAGATTGTGATAAATTCTGAGAAATTAAGGAAGAAGGTTTCAGAAAACAAGGGAAAAGAACAGGGTGATGGTCTGGTGGCTCGAGGCCGAAGCACTAACCATGCTGGATCTATAAATAAAGGAAAATTGAGGTCTCAGTCAAAGACCAGAAAATTGAAATGCTACCATTGTCACAAGGAAGGGCATTATAGAAAAGATTGTCCTGAGCGTAAAGAGAAGAAAAAGGATATATTCAAGATGGCTAATGATGGAGTAGTAGAAGATAATTCTGATGGTGTAGATATCATTTCAATTACTATCAGTTCCTCGGATGGAGTATGGATTCTTGATATGGGTTGCTCCCATCACATGTGCCCCAATAGGGACTGGTTTGCCACTTATCGCTCATTTGATGGTGGCAAAGTTGTTATGGGAAATGATGCGGCCTGTAAAGTGATTGTGATAGATTCAATTCAGATTAGGATGCATGATGGTATTGTGAGAATTTTGACTGATGTCAGGCATGTTGCAGAGCTGAGCAAAAATCTGATTTTCTTGGGTACATTTGACTCCAATGGCTACAGTTATCGGGCTTCAGGTGGAGTTATGAGAACAATGAAGATGCTTTTGTTGTGATGAAGGGGTTGAAAGAAAATAGTCTTTATTTGTTATAGGATAGCACAGCTGAAGGAGCAGTAGCAGCAGCAGCTTCCTGTTCTGGTGTAGATTTTGACACTACCAAGCTATGGCATATGTGTCTTGGGCATATGAGTGAGAGGGATATGGATGTGCTGAGCAAACAAAGTTTGCTAGGAAGCAAGAAAGCTTGATTTTTGTGAGCATTGTGTCTTCGGGAAGTAGTGCAAGGTGAAATTCAGTCGAACTGTTCATAGCACCAAAGGCAGAGTGGATTATATCCATTTGGATCTTTGGGGTCCTTCAACGGTTCCTTCTAAGGGTGGTGACAGATATATGTTGACCTTTATTGATGACTTCTCAAGAAAGGTTTGGGTGTACGTTCTGAAAAAGAAGAGTGATGTCTTTATTCAGTGGAAGCAGTTTAAGATGATGATTGAAAAATAGACCGGCAAAGAAATCAAATGTTTGAGGACTGACAGTGGCATGGAATTATGTTTGGATGAGTTCACCGATCTCTGCAAGAATGAAGAGATAGTGAGGCATCGAAAAATGTCACAGCAAAATAGGGTTACAGAATGAATGAATCGAACTCTCGTTGAGAAGGCTCAGTGTATGCTTTCAAATGTCGGTTTATCAAAGGAATTTTGGGCAGAAGGTGTTAACATAGCTGCATATTTGGTGAATAGGTCTCCATCGGCTGTAATTGATTACAAGACTCCTGAAAAAGTTTGGTCTGGTAAGCATGCTAATTATGAAAAATTGAGGATGTTTGGTTGTCCTGCTTATACTCGTGTTAATGATGGTAAACTTGAGTCGAGAGCGAGGAAGTGCATTTTCTTAGGCTATGCAAGTTAGGTAAAACGGTACCGGTTGTGGTGTCTTGATTCTAAGTCATTCAGGTTCCTAATTATGTGACCTTTGATGAGTCTTCGATGCTTTCGAAGAAGGAGGAGTTGATTGATATAGGGAAAGACCACAGCGCCAGGGAGAAGGTAGAGCTGGAGGTCTGACTCTAGATTCTTTGACTAAAATTCCTATAGATAAAGAAGATAGTTCTCATTCTACATAAGAGAATGAAGAAGCCGAAGAACAGGAGTATAACATTGCCAGAAACAAATCGAAAGAGAAATTTGACCTCCTCAGAAGTATGGATATGTGGATATGGATGCTTATGCTCTGAGTGTGGCAGAGGGTATTGAGGTACAGCCCTAGGGGGCAGGTGTGGTAGCAACAGATGATATTTTCAAGTTGTTTGTGGCTTGTTCTATCCAAGCCAAGGTGGAGATTTGTGATAATCTGTCTTGGATAAAAAAAAATCCAGAATATGTGGGTGTCTCACATTGGTTATTTAGAATAATTCGCAACTTGCCTCCAAGTATATAAGTCGTCTTGTCTTATATTGATTATTTACAGAAGGTCACCACTTATCTCTATGTGTATACAACTTGTCTTGTATTGTGTTTAAGGACAAGCGAGAAGAGCCGTACTTTGAGAGGGTTTGTTGAGAGAGACAAATATATGTAATCTTCTTAGCCAGACATAGTTAAATCGCTGCTACCACCATGAAGTAGTCTTTCGCTGAACTACGCAAATCTTGTGTCTTGTGTGCTTTTATTTTATGTTATTGTTTTCGATTATCTTCTTTATTGCTTGGTGCGAAATTTAGTATATTCCTTACAATTCCAACAAAATTTAAAGCATTTAAAACATATTAATAAAAAATCATGATAAATTCATAAACCTCCTTTTTTTCTTTATTATGTTACTATTTTCCTCTTTCAATAAATAAAGCCATGGTTCTTGAACACTATAAACTTGTAAAGTAATAAAAATAGAAAATACATAACTAAGATGTGAAACTTGTACTGTGCAATAGTTGTTGGTGCATTTCGGCTTGAACCAACACTTAGTGTTGACAACTTCCATTTGAGAGAGCCGTAATGGACTACGCCTTGAATTAGGTCACTTGGCCAAACTTTAGTTATCACACACATAATATTGACATGGGACTTAGTTTGCAAGTTAGTGATATTTAATGGTCATGCACTCTTATCTTAATTCTCATGAGAGTCTTTAGGGAATGGCCCATGGTTCCCACAATTGCGGCCTCACGACCACTCTCACTATGGTGAGTTTTCCAAGGGTACATGTGACATGTACCTCGTGAAAATATCCGACTTGGGCTCATTCACGGAAAACCCCTTCCTGGACGTCACACTAAGTAGCACAAGCACCGCATGGATGGGAATGAGACACTCTCCTATTAACAACAGGATGCTACTTTTATCACGAGTCACACTCTACGATTTGTTCTTACCCATTGAACTTTCTTCATGGGATCTCTAATCACAAAGGATGGTTTACCCCCGCTGGTGACTCCCTGTGGGTTCACCCCATCAACCTTAGATGAAAAAGGATATAGCCTTTGTGCTAGTCTCGAGGCAAATTGCGCAACTTTTTATGAAGCCTCACTAACTTATTTTCTTTTTATTGATGAAATATCACAAGTCTATAGAATTTTAAGGGCCCGATATTGCACATCAAAGTAACATTATGAATCTCATCAAGTAAATCAAGTTTCAGTGGTTACATCCATTTTTGTGAAGCATTAAAGATAGTATTAGTCAATAACCTCACAACTAGAAATCAAACCTTTGATCATTAGTCTACTACTAAGAACTAGTCTTCGACATATTGTGACCGGTAGTCTTTCACATACTAGGAGCCACATTCTTCTTAACATTCATCATGATTCGAATAACAAAATCTCACATCAATAGCAACTTCATAAAAATCCTCTGATAACTTCCAAGGAATTGAATTTCAATTCTCAAGCTTTGACAAAGCTAGATAAAACCCACATGTGCGACAAATATTTGGTATCCAAGACTTAAAATATCAATAATTTCAACGCACGTTATATTTTAGAAACTTAGATGCCATATAAGTACCACAACTATGAAAATGTCAAATAGTCAAGATAATCAAAGGTCAAAGACTTTGGTTATCATGATTTAACATCGTTACCAAAGTATAATTTCAATCGCTAGACTTTGTCAACACTTTGCAATTTTTTTCTTTTTTAAACTCAAGCACTGTATCTTTTACTTTTCCTCAGATCAATATAAAGCCAACTAATATGTTTTTATGACATGATACAAATTGCACTGGTGTACTTCCAATTAAATGTAGACTTTATAGTTTGAGCAGGGACAAGATTTTTGTTTTTACCTTCATATTTTCAAAACAGAAAAACTTTTAAGAATCTTAAACATTTTAAAGGAATACATATTGCTCAATTATAAACAACCCTATTATTTTTTCCTTCTTCCACGTTTTAAGCTCAATATATATAGAATAATCATACATGCCAGAGATCCAAGTTAGCAAAGCTAAGTGCAAGAAACAGAAAGTACATGCATGAGATATATTACATAATCTCACTATGCGTACTTGCACGCGACATGTTAAAATAGACTTAAAAATTAATAACATACTATAGATATATGTTCTTTATGTTGCTAATCTTCTTTATATATATATGACTCAAGAAATCATGTACCCCCAAATTTCACAGCCACATTTATCAAAGAATTTAAAATTGAAATAAGGATTTTCATTTTTTTAACAAGTTTATCAAAAAGGATTTATTTCATAAACACGCTCAGCAAAATAAAATCAGCTTCAAGTTACTTGTTTTACAAAAGTTAGTAATTCCAATAAAAAAATATCTTTTAAAAGAGAACTCCATAAACTGACTTTAATTGGTTTACCAAACTATAACTCTTTGTGTAAAATCTCAAAAATTCATTTTTCTTTTTCAAACCAAAGCCTTGTGTCAAAATTTAGAAAATAATAAGTGTAGGTATTTTCCAAGATACAACTTCTTACAAACAAACATAATAATTTACAAGTAAAGGCATTAGTGTTATTGTCACTAAATATTATATTAGAAAAGATCATAACAAGATATCACTGTATCTTAATATTAAGTTTTTATTTACTTTAGCATAAACTTTTTGAAAACTATTCAATATATTTCTAAAACCGTATCAAATTAATATATTAAATTCTGAATCCAATTCACACACACAAAAATATCTAGCAAAAGTTCATATTATTTTCCTTTGCTTTTCTCCATTTGATATCCACAAAAAGAGAGTCAGATGAAAGTGATAGCTCAAGAAAACATCCAATATAAGTAGATACGTACGCTCATCATACTTACAAAACATTTACCCCATCATCTAAAATGTAATACTTTTTAAATCACGTTATTATCATTACACCTGAAATTAGCGAACACTAAAGTTAAATCATTTTGTGTTATATGACATATTTTATAAGTACAACTATCAAACCAAAACTTTTTTAATGAAGCCTATTTTTTTTTTCTAAATACTTTCCCAAAAGAAAATATGCCCCTTATATTACAACCGCTATAAATTATTTTTAAGTGGTCGTGAAAACTAAGGGGCCGTTTGACACGATTTTTTTTTGTTCAGTTTTAAAAATTGGAAAAAATAGGAGTGTTTGGTAACACTTTTTTTTTTCAATTTAAAAAGTGGCTTTTTAAATTGTAGAGTAAAAAAAAAAAAACAGAGGAAAAAGCTCTTTTTGTTTTCACTTAATTTTTTTTTTTAGACCTCCACTACAACTCACCCACCGCCGGTAGACATCGACAGCCACCACCGGGCGGCGGTGGGCGGTGGCCATCATCGCTGGCCGGAGGCCACCTTCGGCAGCCACCGTCGCCCGGCAGCCACCTCCGGCTGGCGACAACCACCACCGTCGGCAGCCACCACCTCTGACCGCCGGCAGCCACTGCTGGCGACTGCCGAAAAAACCGCCGGCCACCACCACCGTCGACCACTGCAACGCCCCACCACCGCCACCGCAAACCACCACAAAAAAAGTCAAAATAAAAAGGGTTACCAAACATAAAAAAAAGGGTTATCAAACACCTACTTGTTTTTGTAAAAAAAAAATAAAAAATTAAGCTGCTATTTAAAAACTAAAAACAAAAAAAAAATTAAGTTCTTTCAAACAGACCCTAAATTGCTAGGTAATTTTCAAACATTACAAAATGAGCTCATTAGCACAAAGGTGAAGTCCACAGACATTGAAATTATTAGAAATATTTCATGGAAAATTAAATAGATACCAACTATCACACAAAAGCATCTTGATTCAAGAACTCAAATCAATTGTTTTTTTTTTTTTTTTTTATCATAGAACTCCTCAGCACGCTACCAAAATTAGTAATTCAAAAATCACTTGTATGTACAGTAATTAGCAAGAAACTCACACTATGTCACATAGTATCAATTCATATAAATAAATATAACTAGATAAAAGGGCCATAAACAACACAAGATCTATGCTAATACAACTTAGCACAAGCACAAAGTAGTAGATAACTCTGACATCAAGCATCACGTATAAGTGTTCATTATCACACTCGGTAAAAAAAAAATTAAATTATGACTAATTACTATTTAAGCATTTGCTTTGTGTCATTTTTAAGGGGAAAAACTATAAAATGCAAAGTGTCAACATTTTAAGTGGGTAGTTATGTAACACCAAACTCAAAAAGAGTTTTCTCTTTGTAGATAGTATAGATAGATAGATATAGAATAGTAAATAGTAAATAATTATTTTAAGCATATGTTTGGGTTTCACATTTTAAAACACTTATATATTATACTTGATTGTTTTTTCACAAATTTCAATCTAACAACTTATTTTTGCACATGGGGTCATTTGAAATGTATTAAAAAGAATGTAGTCAAAATGTATTATAAAGACCAAGCTTGATATTACAAACATATCATATTACTAATTTTATTTTTGCAGTGCCGCGATAACTCGTATAAGAAAGTGCTTTTTGGCTAGTGGGTTTGGTGAATCGGAGAGTTCGGTGAGGCCAATGCGATTAATTTCTATTTTCTTTTTACCTTAATTCAGACCGAGTCACCCAAGCGTAGTTGGAAGATCCTGTGGAGGACCTAGAGGGAATTTCAAACTGTCCCATAATATGAGGCCACACCCCGGCAAATCAAAACCACTACAAACGCGGTACCCAACCGACCAGATCAGCCAGCCATGGCGAGACAAACGAGGCAATCGGAACCGTCCGCAACCACCGCCACCGCGACCATAACCCTAGACCGTCCGTCGCCTCCAGACGCCTCCGCGCAGCAGCCGCCGCGAACTCTCGTCCTGCAACTCAACCGCAAGAAGAAGAAAGTCACGTGGAAGGAAGGCACCGTGGACAACGAGTTCCTTCAGAAGAAGAGCTCCAAAAAGTGCTGCATATTCCACAAGGACAGACCCTTCGACGATGACGACAGCGATGATGAGTGCCATGACGTCGATCGGCCCAAAAAGGATCCAAGCGGCCATGGCGATGGCTGCTGCTCGAGTAATTGATCGGATTGGCATCAATCGATTTTGTAAGTGTAAAATTGTATTTTTTTTTTGGATTTGAAGAATTAGGGTTTCGAATTCGATTGATTGTTGTTGTTATCTAGATAGTTTTGGATGTAAACAGACATTGGTGGCACATTGTTAGTCCTCTAGTGACAGAAAAGGTGTGCATTTAGTCAAAAAGGGTGTGGATTTACTCTCACACTTTGTGTTCAGTCTTTTGTTACTTGTAGGTTATCGTTTACTTATGCAGTGGGAAGGATTAAAAATGATAATGACTGAATTATTGTGAATCGTCAAAAAGGGTGGCACATTGTTCAGTCTTTTTTTTTCTGTTTTTTTTTTATGCTTATGGTGATGCTTGCGTATCATAATGCATAAATGAAAGACGCGCGAAGGGTTTATTGACTTTGGATTTAGCATAGATGAAGAGAGAAACAGGTAGCTGTGATTTATGTTGTTCTATATGAAGACACCTTCAGTTTCTGAAAGCACGCACTTGAATGTGTTTTAGGATCTAAGGCAATAGACTCAAAATTTTCAGAGACACTTAATGTACACTAATAATGTGAAGTCATTTCATTAGTTGGTTGCTTCATCCTTCTTATCCTTCTTAATATTATCTCGAATGATGAGGAATTTGAATAAATTGGATTTTTAATTAGGTGAATTGTTGTTAAGCTATATACTTGATCTATGGACCATTCATTTCGATGATTGAATTACAGTGTGTCCTCTTATGAATTCACAGAAATGATTATATGATCGTTCTGTTTGTGTATCATATTAAGTAAATGAACCACGTAGGTTTTTTGGCTTTAAATTTAGTTTAACTGAAAGACTCACATATGGTTTATTGACTTTTTAGTAAGCGTGAATGAAGAGAGAAACGTGGATACGATTTATGCTTCTGCAATTCTATAAGAGTAAACCTTTGGTTTCTAAAGCATGCTCTTAAATGCTTTTTGGGTTCTGCTGTGAGAGTGTCGCAAAACTTTCAGAGACGCTTGACACACAGTGATAATTGTTAAGGATCATTTTGGAAGTTATTTTTTACGGACACCTTCAAAGTTGTAGGTTGCCGCGTCATGTTGAAGGTGAAGCCTGAGTTAGATTGAAAATCGTTATAGGCCTCCTTAGTAACATTGTGAATTAGTGTGCATGATTGGTGTAGTTGTATCCGGTAAGCTGCATGATTGGTAAATTGCGAGCTGATTTGGTTCTTGCAGGTGGAGGAACTTCATTGCTGTGCTGAGAGTCTACTAGAACCTGTTGAAGTGTGTAGTTGAGCGCCGTTTCCTGGACTAACTTTTAGGTTTGGTTAAAGCACCCCACCACCCCCCTCTCCTTCTCTCCTCTCTTTAAACTATTTTGTGGTCTTGGGTTGTCCCGTCAGGTATCCTTTGCTTCGGGTTCCTCCCCTCTACTATGAGCTACCGTACCCAGATACTTTTAGTTGAACTGCCAAAATTGGCAGGGCTTCGTGACATTTTTACTTTGTAGGACTATAATTCAAGATTTTGTATTTCAAGAAGTGACATTTATATTGACATTTATATCGTCATCTGCATTGCCGCACCTGGAATCAGTGTAACACCAACGATTCTTCTCTACCCTCTCACATGAATTCTCACAAGACCAGATCTAGTTCAGATCTGTTGTTTTAGGGACATTTCTGCAGCCTCAGTTGTTCATTGATTGCGGCCTGAGGTATGGGAGAAGATAAATCCTATTTGGATATGGCTGTACTACTACTATGGCAGGATATTAATGGTATAATTTTACGAGCCTTACTTTCTCGGCGAGATTTCTGCAAAATCTGGCGTAGATAATTAAGTCATGAAGTAGGGCTGTTGCGGATATTTGGGCGTGGGAATATCAGGTTTATTGGTGCTGAGTCAGAGGTCGTGGAAATGGGTAGTAGTAGGTTGTGAGGTGGGAGGAGAAGATGGGCGGCAGCTGTATTACAGGAAGATAAGGTGTTGGGCATGTGGATGAAGGACCTCTGTTTGGACACAGGTCTTGGTCCCTCATGTCCTTTTTGTTAAAAACTTTCAAGTTGGTTTAGACTTCCCAAGAAGGATCTAATGGAAGTCCTTATTCGGTTAAATACTAATACCTGAGAGGTTCAGCCCAATATTTTCTCTTGCAACAATATATTTTAGCTACCTCAATTGATTCCCACACCGCATGAATTCAAACCTGTGACCTTGCACAAGGAAGGGAGAGGCATTTTCATCTAGGTTACGTCCTTATACATTGGCTAGGTTTAATATATGCTGGCTAAGCAGTTTCTCTCGTACTTCAGTTTGCACTAGTGAACCTATAAGTGCTGGCCTTAACTGTACGACAGTAGTATGGGGTAAGGAGAGCCAGGCTACACTATTATTGGTGTTGTTTAGTTAGTGGACAGGTTTTCATGTGGAACACGAGCTCGAAGGATCGCTACATCTTGTACACGGGAATGACTGATGCCAAAACGACCACTATAAGGAGTACAAGTACTGGAATGGATCAAAATTAACTTCTGTAAAGCTGTTGGATCCGGACGTTTTAGGTTTTGATTTTTTTCTTAGTGTTGGGTAGATATTTCCGGTCTAGCAGAATACTGGAAATATTAATGTTTATACTTGAAGGGATTAAATAAGTGTTGAATTTGATTATGGAATTATGTTTCCATCTTTATGTATACATGAGCTACTATGTTTAGTGGTTCTTTATAAGTTACACTGAGAAGATTAAGAAAGATGAGGGTTAGTGTTATTTTAATTGAATTATTTGGGTGTTCTGTGGATTGTCTCTGGTGCAGAATTTATTTACTACGTTTCTTGACAGCAATGTCAGAACAAATGCGGATGATGCTTTTCAAGTTTGCTGCTATGATTTTGTATTTCTGTTTTTTAATCATAGATTTTTGGGATGAACAACTGGTTAAAGTTTTTTTTCCTTATTGTGGTTTAGCTTCCATAGAAGGGTGCCACAACTTAAATGTAGTTTTGCTATTATCAATTATCCCATTTTTTGCTAAGAATTAATTTATGTATCAATAATAATGTTATTTCATTTTGATTACATCCTTCGTAAACTATGGTGGGTTACTTTGTTTCTTGTTACTTCTTATTGGATGTTTATGAGTCTACCATGTGAAGATTTAGGAAAAGGAAATAGAGGGCATAATTCCGAAGAAAGAAATTATTGTAATTATATCTACAGGGTTTTTGTGGATGATCTCTTGTTTCAGAGATTTCGTTGTTTCATGTACTTATGGTGATATTTTTACGTGGTAATATCGATGGTCTTTATTGACCATGAATTTGGCGTAATTTTTTAAAGAAAACAGTTTGCAATGGTTTATGACTCGTACTTCTACTTTGTTCAATACTCATAAGCTGTTTGGTATGAGTGTTCACCTTTAGGTTATTTACTTGTATGTGTTTTAGGGTCTATGGTAAGGGTTCCTAAAACCTTTCGGTGCATAAAGATCAATTATGTATAGAGCTATTGCTGGACATGCTGAAAGCTCTTGACTGCCCCGACTTTAATGTCAATTAGGAGGACAACTCTTCAAGACCGTGCCAATAATATTGTAAACTTTGTGCGAAAGACGAGTTGTTTGACCTGGTTGCGGAATAACTGTATCTTTATCTTAGGACTTCAGGGTCTAGTTCATTAGTTGGTTTAACTGTCGTGTTGAAGAATGCAGTTCTCCGGACTTACTAAGGGCACTATATCCTAGCACGCATTCTGTGGTTCAGCAATGATTGATACTCCATGGTTTAAGAAACAGGTGATGACTGCAGTTGAGAGTAGTGGGGTGTGCGACCTCTGGCCTTCACTAAATGGCACTAGATTAGGGTAATTTGTTGAGGATTTCCATCCTTTTAAAGTTCTGGATATGCATACTACTCCAGCATAGAGTGCTTTTGTATCGTACCCTCCTTGTTAGGTGTGGAGATTTTTGTGGATCTTCTTCAGGTGAGAATTCTTATCTTCTTTTAATGAATTTGTATGCATAGTCCAGCTGAGAATCATAATGTCACTTCTGTATCAATCGCTATGGTTAACTATGCTTGAATGTTAGGAGGGCACTCAAATGGAACGTCAACCTTGAGGAATGCTTGAACGTTAGGAGGGCACTTAAAGAAGATCGTCTAACAGCCTTTCATCCAGTTCCCCATATGCGGATCCTCGGTCGTCGACTGTTTGTCTAGCTACATGCGGTCGGCTACTCCTATAGCTAATACGTGGGCGTCGAGATCAAGTAGTGCATGTTAAGTTACATATCACGGGATAACCACCGGAAGTGGTTATCCCGTTGTTAGCAGATGATGTAACAGGTGTTACCCATGTTAGGATGTAAACCTTTTTAAGTTTTATTTAATTCTATTGCACCAAAAAAAAAATATCACTGGTAGCTGCTTGGGATCCAATTATTTATTTCCTTCGTCAAGAAACATTTATGACCAGTTTTTGGTCAAATTTCTCAAAGTAGTTCCCATCCATAATTGATTATAAAGGAAACGTTCACTAAGCTTCCGTCTTTTTGTAAGAATCCAATAATTTTTGCGCATGGAAGATCATCACGGATGTGTGTATTTGTGACACGTCTTCAGAGCTTTCTAATTTTTTATTTATTATTATGCGCTTGCTGAAGCCTTTTCTATAGGGATGGCAAATTAACCCCGAGCCGGCTAATGTTCGATCCGATCTAATAGGAGTAGAATTATTATTATTATTTTTTACTTTGACCCGGTAAGCTACACATACCTATCTAATTTAATATAAACCCAACCCTAAAATATATGCAATCACATTTGTCCATCCGATAATATAAGACTCACAACTTATACAACCCTGTAACACTTATATCTTCTTCTCTCAACCTCTCTTCGGTCGTCCAACCGTCACTCCTCACTGCCTTAGCCTTTACATCTTTTTTCCCCTACAAAGTCAATCCCCCCACCCTTCCTCACCCCACAGACACCTCCACGGCTCCACCTCACCACCACCTAACAGTTCACCAAACACAGTCCACCTCCATCAAATGCCGTCACCACTATCTTAAACTTTACATCAAAAGAAGAAAAGCTGCATATTTCAACAGAGTGGCGGCACAATCTCAACAGAGCGCCGTCAAATTTTAGCAGAGAGCCTCAATTGAATCACTACATATTTCAGCACAGCGTCGGCACTATCTCAAATCTTGGTGGTGCAATCCATTGTGGTTGAATTGTTTCTTTCATAACTATGGTGATGTCTAATTTATTTGAACTCCAGGTGGACTTTGGTGCACTATATTATTTTCTCTTTTTGGATTTTTGAACATTAATTTCATTTTTTCGGATTGCACACTTTTGTAAGGCAGGTATGAAAAGTTGGGGATTGACGTACAGATTTTTTCACGGTGACAAAGATGATCGAGGCGGGGTCAGGTTTTGTAAAAGACCGCCGGATCGGGGATGGTATTCTCATCCCTTGACTCGATGGCGGGCGGGGTGGAGTTGTGCATAATGATAACGGGGTGGTATAGATTTTATGCACCCGACTTGCCCCATTGCCACCCTACTTTTCTAGTTGCCGCGCACTATGAATCTTGCCACATTGTATTTCAATAGGATTAATTAATTGTGGTGCCAAAGAAAGTGGGTTCATACCTACGTGGAGGTGCCACAAAGGCTGCAGTCTGAGTCACCTTCCAAGTATGCAAGGTGAGAGACAGTGAGGGTAGAGTAAGGGCAGAGAGCAAGGCTCCCCAGACAGGCCGCGAGGGCTGGCAGCGCTGCGCAGACAGGGCGACGACGAACAGGGCCGGCAGTCGACACTCCAAGTCAAGGTCCAAGTCAGGGTCCGATGTCAGAGGTCTAAATGTGTTTCTCTCACTAGAATTTCAGAGAGAATGGGTCTTCAGAGAGAGAAAGTGAAAATGTCAAATGAGAGAGAAGTCTCTCAAATGAGCTCCAAAGTCCACTATTTATAGGCAAAAGTATGCATGTGTCATCATCTGACACGTGTGGTCCCCTGGGAGTGACACGTCACAAGGGGTCCTAAAATACTGGTTCTCCGTTGGACTGTCGGTCCCCGTAATTGTCTTGCCTTGCCCTTACAGCATCTCTCTGCCTGTTCTGAGAAGACTGACTACACTGCGGTAGCATGATCAGAGTAAGCCCGTTCCCTCAGCCACTGTTCCAAGCCCTTATTGAATCCCATAAGGTGCGTCAAGAGACGCGTAGAGAACTTGACAGCGGTGAGGGTTGCCCCTGTAGCCAACTGCCAGGTGGACTAGGCGTGATGCCCTCCAAGGACCTGCTCCCGCCCCGGAGTGACCCGGGGGTCATCGTCCTGGGGGCGCTGATGATCGCCGCTAATGTGAGTGGACATGGTCGCAGCTAAGTACCTAGTGTCATGCAAGTCACCCCAGATAGCGATGGCTTTGTGGTAACGAGTCCATCCCGCTGCGGAGGGTCCTCGTGCCGGAGCACTACGAGCGGAGCCCCCCTGAATGATGACGACGATGGCTTTGTGGTAACGAGCCTATCCCGTGGCGGGGATGACTTTGTGGTAACGAGTCCATCCCGCTGCGGAGGGTCCTCGGGTCAGAGCACTACGAGCGGAGCCCCCTGGAAGCATGTAATATGATTGTGGCGCATGGGCGCGGTGCCTACAGCACAAGACATTGATTGTGGAGTGTGGTCGCGGCGACGACCGTCGTGAGACAATACCTGGTGCCGGGGCACATGTTATGAAAGTGGCGTGTGGGCGTGGCGACGAGTGTCGCAAGACGATACTTGGTGCCCGGGGCCCGTCATGGAAGTGGCGCAGCGCACAAGCACGGCAGAATGTTAGAGAACATGTGGGCGATGGTTGTTGCAGAGTTGTCACGCGCACGCGGGCGACGAAGGTCCCGGAGGCGACAAGCGGGTGCGGGCGACGGGAGTCACGGAGTTGGCACGTGGGCGACGGGTGTCGCGGAGACGGCACGCAGGCGACGAGAGTCGCGAATCTGGCGTGCGAACGCGGTAGACGAAGGTCGCAGAGATGTTGTCCGGGCGACGGGGATCGTGGAGATGACGTCGGTACGATGAAGGTCACGGAGATGGCGCGCGAGCGCTGGGGACGGGAGTCACAGAGCCGGCGTGCTGGCGACAGGCGCCCGGAGTCACGGAGCTGACGCACGGCCACGGCGAAGGGAGTCGCAGCAATGGCGCGCGACCACGGGCGACAGGCGCTGTGAAGCCAGTGCGCGGGAGACGGCAACGGGCGCCTTGAAGCCGGCGTGCGGGCAACGATGGGCATCACGGAATGAGTGAGGTGATGGCACGTGGGCGAGGGGCGCCGTTGAGTAGGCACGTGGGCAAAGGTGGGCATCGCGGAGATGGCATGCGACCGCAGGCGACGAGTGTCGCGAGGTCGGCGCGCGAGGGACGACAGACGTTGCACAACCACAGGTGACGGGCACCGCAAAGCCAGTGCACGGGCGACGACGAGCAGCGGTGAGCGATGGTCGTCGTGGCGACAAAGCGCTGCGGCCAGTGACGATCGTCACGACAATGGAGCTTGGCGGTGGGCGATCGCGAACGATGATTGTCGGTCGTCAAGGTAGGATGCCGACTCCCTCAAGGTGGCCGACCTCTTTAAGGGGGAAGGCACGCCAAGGTTGTTTCACGAACAGTTCACGTGACTTAAGCATGCGTCGCTTTAACCGGCTTGTGAGCGTTGAAATTTTGACCGTTGAATGTGCCGACATATCATGAGAATTGGGACCCCCAGTGGGCCTATAGGTGTAGCCAAGATAGGTTGGGAACAAATTGTGTATAAGATCTCGTCGTTTGAGGTCATTTACGCTAACCACTCTGGGTTTCGATTTTGGCACCCAAGGCCCAGGACTTCTCAATTATGCTTAGTTGTCCAATTGGAACTCCAAATTTTATGCAAATTAGGAACTGCAGATGAAAGACCTACTTGGTGTCATGTCTAACCAACCCACATGACCCATTTATCACCGTCAAATCAGGTACTTTGTCCTCTCTCTCTCCCCCAACAACCCCAACCCCCCAACCCAAAAAAAAAAACAACCTTAGCAACCACCATATCCACTAACTCGTTCATTACAGCTACGAAAATTGAAAAAAAAAACCCCTAAATCACCATCGACCACCACCACGTGCTCGATTTCAAAATTTGGGCTGATAATCTTAGGGATTGGTATCTGAATGTGCGTGATGATGGAGGTCGATGGCTATGCATGATTGAGTCTGCGATAGCTATTAACAGTTACAGTTTCAATGGCGAAGATGGCTATCTTGGTGGCTGTTATTGGGTGGCTTAGGTTCTCACCTCAACGGTGTAGATCTTTTGGTGGCTTTGGTTGTGCTAAATGGGGTAGCTATGGTGGTGGTTGGTATTGTGGAGAGTCTTGGTGGGTTTGATGAAGAGCGTGGTCATGGATTTGCCGGAAGCTAGTGCGGTAGCTTTGGCAGTTGATGGTGATGTGATTGGTATGGTGGAGTTAGGGCTAATGTGGCTGCCAAGTATGATCTTTTTCACAAACTACCCAATCTACCCTCACAGATAGCACTCTGATTGTAATCGACTCTTTCAAGATTTGGATAAATTGGGATTGGATTCGGGATTCAATTCACCTTTTCTTTTATTTTTCTTTCTTTTTTTAGAACACATTGTTCTTACTGGAACTAGACTCTTCTTCATCATCTCACAACATTTTTTCCTTTATCTTTTGCTCCAAAATGCACGTGCCTCTCTAACGACTATCTCCCTTTGAAATTATCTTGTTCAGAGCAGTTATCATCACTCTCTTCTTCCGCTGGGCCACAACCGATGGATACCATATTGACATCTACCGCCATCTCTAGGAATGGATCACTATCTACCTCTATTACATCCTTGCCTTTGTCCACGAACTTGAGCATTCCAGATTCAATTTGATCCTGCACAGATTGCGGAATACAACACAATTGTTAGTATCATGGCTGATTGTATTGTGCCACTTACAAAAAATTTCTCTTCTGTCTTTTGGGGCTCTGAGGGACTTTGCAAACGGATGAAATTTAATTTCAACAGATAATAAAAAAATCTTACATGCTTTATTAATGTCGACCGAATACTTCCTCATAAATGGTAACGAGTTGGCTTTGTTTGGCTGCTTAAATGGTAAATCGATGGGGTTTTTGGCTTTTACCAAAGGTTCACACACGATAGGCTTCTTCTTTATCATTTCCGTCACATCGATTTCCAAATCAACAAGATCTTGGAAATAAGTTCCCATCAATGAATTGTTCCTCACTTGTTCCTCCCTCAATAGTGTCTCGTTTCTAGTTACTCGAGAGGCAAGCGAAAAAACATTCTTGAATTCTATCCCCTAAAAAAAATTTTGAATTTCCAAGTCTAGACCATTTAAAGCCAAGTTTTCTAATTCAGACTCTGGCATCGAAAAATGACACTTGTTTTTGGATGTTTTGAACCTTTCCAAAAACTGTTCAGCATTTCACCTACCGATTGTTTCAACCTAGTCAAGTCTGCCAGAGAAATTTCTGGCTCCATCTTAAAGAACTGGGCATGAAATAGATCTTCCATATTCCTCCGTGAGAATATAGAGTTAGGAGGCAAATTAGTTAACATGAGTATGACACCTCCGTTAACGAGTACTGAAACCATTTTAACTTTACCGACTCATTCTGACCACGTTCTCCACATTGAAAGGTGAATTGAGCGATATGCTCTATCGTCGACTGATTACCTTCTCCTTGGAAAAGACTAAATTTGGGTATTTTTACCCTTCTAGGAATTTCTCTTTGATCAATGGCCATAGGGTAAGGTTTTCTATAAACAGGCCTATCAATTGGCCTATATCCTGGCCCGACACCTGCATGATTAAATTCATGCTGTGGCTATATTCCCATGCTCAATCTCGTTGCATCTCTTCCCTCAAAGCCATTCAGTCTGATCAATCTGATGTTCTCATCAAACATTGGATTATTGAATCAAGCATGCTCTTCCACTCCTCTCTTGTGCGGAGGAGTATGTGTTATCAGTACCTTGTTCACTTTGACCATTTCTATTTCTAGATACTTTTATTTTATTAGGCCAAGTCGCAGGCCCTTTAGATCCACAAGCCTTCACCAAGTACCATCCTGATTCATTGGGATGATTTAAAGTTAAGCCATTAGGCTGTCCTAAGGCACATTCCAATCTCACCAGAGTGATGTCTGCCTCTATCACTTCATCATAAAGGGGAGATTTCCCCTTTTGTGCTTTCCTATCCACCATCTTAGTGATAGATGAGGTCTGTCGTTGGATTTCCTCCAACAAATCCTTAACCAAATTATGCCCAGAGGAATTTCTTTCTTCTGCCATTTTTTTAGTAGCTCCATAAGTTTGGAGTTCGATTGCTCCTGCTTTATTCATGACCTTACAAAAAGTCAATGCTTGGTTTTGCAGTACCATCATCATCTGAGAAACCATATTGGTAAGTACCCAAGTCGAGGAATTAACTTGATCTGCCAATTGATTCACCATCAGGTCATTCCTATCAGGTGCGTTGAGGGTAGCAGTTGTAACTGTTGGGTTGGTATCAATACTTTCAGAGTATTAACACCATTAGAACTTCCTGTATTAGGAACATTGACTCTATTCGAACCGTTGGCGGTAGGAATAGTTCTTGCTTTTTCGTTGTTATCAACAACATTGTTCTTGGTGCCATGGTTGGCTCCACTGATCCTTGCATGATTTCTTGTACTAGGCATGTTTCCCTTTTAGATTAAAGGATCCCACCGAGCGTGTCAATGTTTGCGCTCGATGGCAAACTGCTATTAATGTGGTGTTCTTTTCGGTCTCATGTCTGAGGACTTCTCTAAAACGGGAAACTTTCAATAAAGAGAAAATGACTAAAATGGAAACTTTGATTAATCGGCTAATAAAGTTACAGATTGCGTGCCCAAAATGAATGGTAACTTGTACAACTGGATCAACTGACAAAAACAAGACAAAAAGGCTCAATCAATTTAAGGCAAAAGTACTGTATATAACAGTAATTCTGAAAGAAGTGAAAAGAAAAAAATGAGACTTGATTTCAAAATTGTTGACTCTGATGTTGATTGTGTCCTTTCTATTTTTCTCCTTCCTTTTTTATCTAGTCTCCACCTAAGAAACTGTTCGCTCCAACTTGTCCATTTTGATTTCAAATGACATCATGTGAAAACCGCCTGCAACCGTTGCAGTCGATCTCCTTATCAACGGATTTACTAATCCTGGCAGCATACCTTCTATCTAAATTATCCACGTGTCAATCTTCCCGACATTATGGCCCCCACGTCCTGTAGAAACTTAAACTGTCATGAAACTGCCCAATCATTATCTAAATTGTCGTCTTTGTCAGCACTAATGATGTATTAAACTTAGTCTTCCATCTGTTGTTGTCCTGTGTCGAGACATCCACTATCTACTGGCTATAATTAATTAAAAAATTTACATGCCAGCACTCACTCAGAAAGCTCTCTGGTAATTTCCCACGGCCAAAAGATTTTAAGACACCAAAGAATTTTTGCCCTAAATAATGCAATTTTAATACTTAATTACGTATCTACCACATTTGAAAACTTATTTACCCGCATACCGTACTTTTGGAAGTCACGTTAAGAACCACAATTTTAAAGAAGAAAACGTGGTTCCAAATCACGTTTTCGATATATATATATATATATAATATATATATATATATATATATAAGGTTTGAGTATATGCTCACTTTAATACTCAAACCTACAATTACAAATTCTCAACAATCATTCTCCTCAATTCAGCAAATATTTCTCAATGCAAATTAGGGTTAAATAATTGCTGATCAATCAACAATTATTTAGCCCTAAAACAGACACAATACATATATATAAAGAATGAATTCTATACTAATCGAATAGTAAAATGTATACAAAGTTCAGGAGGACACGTGAGTGGGGTACAATTGAGTAGGGGAGCGGAGGGGAGTACAAGTCGGGGGGGGGGGGGGGGGGGCACGTGAGCGGGATACAAATAGCTAGTAAGGGAAGGGCTGATCAGGGGTTGGCGAGTCCCGGATTTGGATCATGCTGATCGTCCTCGTCCATGGGGGCACTGTGATCCGGATCTGACTCGGCATGTCCAGCAGCAGTGTCCTGCATGTAAAGGCACAGACGTATTAAGCTCGATAACACATAGTATATAGTGTTTACTAAATGTATATAGTGGGTGTTCCTAATTATGTGCCGCGATCATCCTATACAACTCTCTGTTTACGCTGGGGGTCGATACGCACCCCGCGTGTCGGTCCACTGCCTCGTCGAGATCCTAGAAAACATCAACATTAATTCAGATCAAATATAATTTAAATATAGATCTAGCATTATGACCAAACGCCGTTATCAAATATACTTGAGGTAGAACCCACAGAAGAAAGAGAACCAGCACACGTGGGGAGGAATCGACCTGGGTATGGGGCATCGGCTAAGGCTGAGGCTGAGGCAGCGGGCAGGCCCTTACCTTCTGGATGTGAGTACTTTGTGCCTCATCATCAGTGGGCAATCATGACGTGGGAGCCACCGGGGTGGATGCAACTAGGTGTCCACCTCGACCACGAATGGCCCGTAATCTATCCATGTCTGACTTCGTGTACAACAAGTCCAAAAGAGACATTAACACATTAAAAACAATGTATAGTCCACAACATGTTATTGGGGCAAGAGTGAGCTGCTTGCGGAGTTAAGACAAGATTTCTCATAGAACTCATCTGACTGTGTGGTGCATTGAAGGAGAAGGTTTTAGTTTTCAATCAATATCTTAACCCATTAGAAATAAACACATTAAAAACAATATATAGTCTATATCATGTTACAACACTATATAAATGAACCGACTATATATATATGAGCTGAGTATAAGAACACTATATGAATCGAGTACTAAAAGAATGCGTGTTGCAACAGTACAAGTCAATCATCTTCATTTTGGGAATCATCGCCACTATCATCGTCGGACTCATCATCCTCTTCTTCTTCTTCTTGGGACTCTTCGTCCTCTTCATCGAGTAATTCTTCATCTTCGTCAGTAGATTCAGCCTCATCATCTTCAACACTTTCTACGTGTTTCACGTCATCATCTACGACTTATTCTCCTACATCAAGTGTTGGTTGAAGAAAAAGATCGTCCTCGTTGTTCACCTCAAGAGGTACCCAGACAGGTGCGTGGTCTGATTGAAAGGTGTCTACCTCACTTTCACATGCCAGGAGAAATTTCTTGGACTTGATAACTATATACCAGTGAGATTTTGGATTTGCGACGTCCTTCGTGTAAAAGAATTATGCAGCTTGACTAGCAAACGTAAACAGCTCATCTAATGCAAGTCTTGACTTAACATTGACATCTACAATCCATTGCAAGCTAACACGAATTCCTCTACTGCATGTGACATCGAACCATGTACACTTGAACATTACCAGGCAGTTTTGGGAATCCAGATATGTTAGCTTAACAATCTCATCCAGCTCTCCATAAAAGTCCATGCAATTCTTGTTATAACTGTCGCCGTTGACCAAGACTCCACTGTTTTGGGTCTGTTTCGTCCAGTCATCATCTTTTACATTAAACCTAAACCCATTGATGATATAGATTCCATGACAGGCTGCTTGTTTACTAGGGCCTTGAGCTAGTTATTTTAATAAAGAGGCTATTGGAGCATCGACCGACTGAACCTATTATATAAAACGGTGAAAGTTAATTAACCACATAGCATATTTTGGTTAAAGACTTACACGTCTTCTGAACCACTCTACAAATTCAGAGTTCTATGAGATTCAAGTCTAGCGGGATCAATGATTAAAGATTCTGCATCGAACTCACTGCAAATCAAGAGAGTTAACCCACTGATCACACATTTTCAATTATGTACAATAATTATTATTCTTAGATATAAACTTACTCAACGAGTGCTTAAACTTCATCACAATTAGAAAGCCATATATTGTTGCAGCACTGTACTCTACATCCGTTAGCCACCAAGGATACGTTCGTCCGAATGGATTACCTGACTTCTTGAATATTGAAAATTGCCCGTCCAAATGTGTGTTGGCTCCAGGCTCATTTCGACCTAGTTGTTTAATCTTGTATCAACATTAGCCCCAAAATAGTGTCTACAAAAGCTAACAAGCTCTTCTATTACGTAAGCCTCAGCAATTAAGCCCTCAACACGAGCTTTATTACGAACTTTCTTCTTCAAATGGAACATGAACCTAGAAGTTTAACTAATAGAGTTAGGTCGAATATTAATGACAACAGGGTTTGCATTACATGTAAATGAACAACATAGAGTTAGAGCAATACCTCTAGAATGGATATATACACCGATATTACACAGGCCCACCCATCTTATCTTCATACGCCAAGTGAACATGCAAATGATCCATTGAATCAAAGAATGACACTGAGAATATTTTTATCGAGCTTGCAAATTATCAATATAATGTTCTTCTTAAGCACCTCCATGTTACTAACCCGAATTGTAAAAGAATAGATATCTCGAAAGAAATGAGATAATTCAGTTTAAGTCTCGCATACAACCTTTGGCAACATTTCCCAGAAGGCAATATGAATGAATCTTTCCATAAATATGTGACAGTCGTGACTCTTGATCCCTTGAAACTTGCATTCTGATACATTGCAGCAACGAGATATGTTGGACACATACCCATCTGGAAGCTTCATATTCTTAACCCATTAACATACCTTCTTCACTTGTTTCTTAACTAGACAATAAGGTGCTTTCGAAAGTATCGTCCTCTTGCTGACTGTCTAAGGATGCAGTTTCATGGCGTACACCTAACTGTTATAGATCATTTCTGGCTTTAAGGTGATCTTTCGATTTTGCTTTAACATTCATCACTCTGTTGAATTCATTATCGAAAACATACTTCTCAATGTGCATCACATCCATGTTGTTTTGGATAATGAGTGTTCTCCAGTAGGCTAATTCCCAGAAAATAGATTGTGTCGTTCAGTTGTGCTCTTTCTCGTATCTTGGAATCTATTGATATGGTACACACCTTGCGGTATGGTATGTCAGTCTCAAGTGCCTCCAGGTGCGAGCGTACTTCTTCACCAGATGGATAGTCCAGTGTGACAACCTCAAGCTCTATTGTCCCGTTGAATTTATCCTTCTGCCTATATAACTAATGGTCTGGTGGCAAAAGCTTTCGGTGACATCCAAACTACGAGGACTTCCCACCGTGCTTTAACGTATGATCAGGATTCACGCCCATACAAGCAGACATGCTAACTTTCCTTGTGTGCTCTCGACATACGTCATTCTCAATGTGGGGAAATTGTGTATAGTCCACATCAAAGCAGCCCACATCTGAAAGTTTTGTTTAAGGGATGCATCATAAGTTTCAACTCCATGGCTGTTTGAGCTCATCAATCAATGGCCTTAAATACACATCTATGTCTTTTCTGGGACACATCGGCCCCTGAATAAGCAACGACAAAAACATGTACAGCTTTTTCATGCCCATGTCCGGTGGAAGGTTGTACGGGACAATAATAATAGGCCATGTGGAGTAAGGCGTGCTGGACTGCCCGAAAGGGTTGAACCCATCGGTTGTCAAACCAAGTCTAACATTCTGAACTTCCTGAGCAAAGCTTAGATGCCTGTGGTCAAACTCGCCTCTCCATTAGTTAGGTGTGTCAGCACATCGGCATCGTTGCTATGAGTCTTACACTGAGCCCTCATATGTTCAGCAGTATTAGAGGAGTAGTACATCCTCTGAAGCCTTGGGGTAAGGGGAAAATATCGTAATACCTTTCATGCAATATTTTTCTTCTTCCCTTTGTCCGGTTTATACCTTAAATGATCACATACTGGACATCGTGTGAAGTCCTTATTCTCTTTCCAGAACAATACACAGTCGTTATTGCATGCATATATCTGCTCATAGCTTAATCTAAGTTTTCTCATCATCTTCTTCGCATCATAGTAAGATAGGGGCAGCTTTTCACTCTCTGGCAAAATTTATTTAATAAAAGTAACAAAGCCATTAAATCCTTTCTCACTTAGCCCGTGGTCCGATTTTAACTGTAATAACCTATTAACCGGAGACAACCGTGTGTATTTTCGGATTCCATCCGACAACGGTTCCTCCGCGTCTCTCAACAAATCATAAAACTGATTAGCCCCCTCGTTTGGCTGTTGAGGACTATCATCGCCGTGGTAGTCACCCCATTCAACGTTAGCATGCTCAACATCCATAATCATATATCGGTAATCATACTGTGCCTCTTCCCTAACTTTAGCTTGACTAGCCGGGTTGGATGACAATACTATCATTTTTTCGTGCTGCGTCCACCTTGTGTATCCACCCATAAGACCGCACTGGAAAAGATCCATTTTATGACCATTCTCCTTCTCCAATGCAACAACTCAAATTTACTGCACAGATACCTTATCGTCTCAAAGTCAACATATGCAAGATGCGCGTAAGCAAACTCGAGAAATTCGTCGACGCGATTCTCAAAATCATCATCATTCTTCATTTTCATCCAACTTCGATCGACCGACATGACGATTGAGATTACTATACTACCTTAAATTAAAACCGATAATTAGGCAGGGTCGATGTGAAAATGAATGCATGCATGTGAAAACCTGTCTATACCCTCTCCGTTCTCTAATAGGTAGTGGTCATATCCCATTCAGAAAAGCACATGTTTATAAAACAGTTACCAACTCATGCTTAGTCCTATGTCTGCGAAAAATTCGGCAACACCTCCCCGTATTTCTCCAAGTACATGACATCGATTAGGTGTTCTAACATCCGTCTAATCTTGCTCTTACAAGAATAATGGATGTTAGAACACCAGATCTTTATGCACCCAGAGAATACTGGAGAAGGTGTACCAAATATTCACGACATAGAACACATAGCGTGAGTCGATACACTGTTTTATAAACACTTAGCTTTTCCAAATTGTCCAAACTGGACATCCAAAGGCTCATTACAAAGCATTACTTTGTAATGAGTACCTTTGAACGGGAACTAAGGGCTTTTATGCATGCATGAGTTTAAAATTTGGTAATATGCAACAATCTTTCCGAAATGTCAAAATTTCGAAAAGATTGAATCATTAGGTTAATTTGCAAGAACATGCCATAACCAAAATGATTCACTTTCAAATTCATTGACAATGAGTTGTAACTAACTCATTGTCAATGGACTTCACAAAATAACAACGAATATTCCTAATGTGGGCAACCGACTCACGTTTCTCGGTGGAATATGGAGTTCATTCGCGGAGTTGATATTGTGTCACATGTGATTGTGATGGGGTTTATGATTTAGTTAAAGTTAGAGTTATACTTAGGCTTATCTGGGTTAACTAAGGTTTGATTGAGACCTATGATTGTGATGTTGTGTCACTTGTAGTTAGGGTTTAATTATATTAATTAGGTTTAATTATGGTTAATTAAGGTTACTTCGAGATTTGTTAGGGATTAATGAGGGTTAACTAGAGTTAACTAAGGTTAATTAGGAGTTCCTTAGGGTTAATTAGGATTACTTCAAGATGTGTTAGGCATTAATTTGGGTTAACTAGGTTTAATTGGAGTTAATTAGTGTAAAGTGTAAACAAGAGTTTAATTAAGAATTAATTAGGGTTAATCAGTTTTAATTGTGGCTGATTAAGGCTAATTAGGGCTAATTCGAGCTAAATAGGGTTAATTATAGTTAATTGAGTTTAATTAGACTTAATTATTGTTAATTAAGGTTTAGTTAAGAGCTAATTAAGGTTAATTAGAATTAATGTGTTACTTAGGGGCAATTAGGGCCAGTTAGAGCTAATTGAGTTCTTTAGAGGTAATTAGGATTTAATTAAGAGTTAATTAGGGTCAATTATGGTTAATTAGGGTTAATTCGAGTTTAATTAGTGTTAATTAAAGTTACAACATGTAACAATGTACACTTAGGGTAAAATTACACTATACATTACAACAAATTAACTTCAATTAACTACAATTATGGTAAAATTAAATTCAAACTCAAACTCACATGCATAAATTCGAACTCAAACTCAAACTCAAAATTTACCATATTATATTAAATTCAAACTCACATGCATGCATTAAACCACATACATTAAACCACAATTAGGGTAAGATGGACATACCGGCGGCTGAGATGATGCGGCGGCGGCGGTGGCGCGGCAGTGGAAGCCCACAGGAGCTATGAGGCGCATGACGTCGTGGGGGGCTGTCGTCGGGGTATGGGGGAGGGCATCGCCGGTGGGGGGGTTGTCGCCAGAGGGTGGGGGGATCGCCGGGGGAAGAAATTTCCGGTGAGAGAGAGAAATAGAGAAAAACAGGGAGAGAGAAAGGAAGGGAAAATGGGTTTTTTCTAACAGGACGTTTAGCAACGAATATATCCCGTCGCTAAAAGTCCGTTGCTTAAAGTCAAGACTTTTAGCTACGGAATAATCCATCGCGATAGTCTAGTTTTAGCGACAAAAACAGTTCGTCGCTAAAAAGTTTCTACAAAATTTTAAAAAAGTGGCCAAAAATCAGAAATTTTTTAAAATCTTTTAGCGAAACACCACACACACACCCACATCATGCACACAACAAATCACACACACGCAAACCACGACATCCAGTATACCCCCATAGCCACTCAGCACCCAATTAACTCACACCCACCAAATAGTCACGTATTCACCCCTCACTTCAATCCATTCTAGCCACCACAAGCATGCCGCTAAACCACCATTACATAGTCACCAACAACATAAGCACACCACCAAACCCATTTCATAATTTATAGGGATAATTGTGTAAAATACTCATGTGGTTTGGGGTCGTTGCAAAAAGACTCCTGTTGTTACAAAAATTGTAAATAGACACCTGTAATTGTAAAAGTGTTACAATCGTTAAAGAAATCATCCAAATTGACGGAGCGTGATCTTCACTCTCTTAAAAAGTGCGTTTGAAAGATTTTAATACATTAAAAAGACTAAAATACCCTCCCCACTTTTTTCTCTCCCAATCAAGTCCTAATTTCTTCTCTAATCCAACCAAACCCTAACCCTAGCCGCCACTTTAAACGAAACCCCAAGTCCCAATTCCTGTCACCACAGAGCCCCATCCACCACCACCATCCCCAATTTCTGTAACCACCCAGCCCCGACCACCAACCATCCCCAATTTCTGTCACCACAGAGCGCCATCACCAATTTCCCCAATTTTCAGCGCCAAGTGCGCCACTGCCACCCACCGTGAGTTCTGCATCGCTAGACCCGTCATCAACCGAACCACTTGCACCGCCGCCAACCTCGCTATGAGCCCCAACCACCTGCGCCGAACCCAATCGCCACCCTAATCGCACGAACTCAGATCTAGGTTTTCAATCGCATATTGCGATGGAAACCCTAGATCTAAGTTTGTGCAATTTGGGTAAATCAACCACATCTAAACCTAATCGCATAGGTTTTATTCCACAAACAAATTCCGTCACATTAAAACTCCATAAGAATCGAGAAGAAGGCATTGCGGTAGTGAGATTGATTTGACGACGAAAGGGAAGGCGATTGATTTGACAGGGTTGTGGCGGCAACGAAAGCAGGGGGCTTAGACTTATGGAAGCGACAAGCATGGCTGAGTGGTGGTGGTAGGGGCTGGATGGTTGTGATGAGAGAGAGGGCTTGGGCGGCGATGAAGCGTGAGGCTTGAGTGGCAGCGGTTGTGGCTACGGTGGTGCTGCCGCCCCTTGTTCCTTCAACACACAAACAAAATTAGGTTTATATATGGGGGTATTTTGGACAATTTATTTAAATCGTTATAGAAACCGTCGGATGCAACACGTTTACAATTACAGGTGTCTATTTGTAATTTTTGTAACAACATGTCTTTTTACAACGACCCCAAACCACATGAGTATTTTACGCAATTATCCCTAATTTATACAGAGTTCCACCAAAATTCTTCAGTCCCAACTCACTTAATCAATAGTATTAAGTGCCACCGCAGCCGCAACTGACACATCACCACTTAATTTCACCTGAAATCACCAATTTCCACCAATCAGGCACACTCGCGGTCACCGTTCCACCACCCAACTCACTGGAGGTCACAACTACTAGGGGAGGTGAGAGGATGGCCACACCTGATTGGAAGTGGCCAGGGTGGCGAAGAGGGAATGAGAGCGAGGGCGTAGAGGTTGATGGTGGACGCCGAGCGTCATCGCCGGTTGTCGTCGGTGGACGTCAGCCTTCACTGATCTCTGCTTTCACTGCTTCTCTGCCGGTGGTCATTGAATAGCCGGTGGTTGGCTGTCGTGGTTGGTAGTCGCCCATCGACGGCAGAGGACGCCGGCGTTGCCTTCTTCACAGATCTGCTCCCTCTGTGTGTGTGTGTTTGTGTGTATATTCCTTCTCTGTTTGTAACCGAACTTCTCTGCTTGTAACAGAAATTAGGGAACCAAAGCCCCCGATTTTCTTCCGTCTGCCCTATCTTTCTTTCTTGCTGTGTTTATCCTTTCTCTAACTCATTCGTTAATTTAGTTTTCCAAAAAAATAGAGAGTTGACGAGTTAAAAATATTTTCCCAATAAAAATGTAAAATTTCCAAGTAACCCACTTAAATTTATTTTTTATTTTTTTATCGTAAAACTAGCTTAAAATTGTGGGGTGTTACATAATAATCCTATCTAAAATAATATTTGAGACCTTTAGAGACACTTATAATGTTTACAATTCTATTTCACATTGGATATATAATGCGATGACGTGTCAAATAAAAAAGTTATCTCTGTGATGACGTGTCACGCAAAGAAGCTATCACAATAATATTTGAGACCTTTAGAGATACTTATAATTTTATAATACTATTTCATATTGGATACATAACGCGACGATGTGTCAAATAAAGAAGCTATCTCTGTGATGATGTGTTACGCAAAGAAGCTATTGCTTCTCTTATTATTATATAGATATAGATTGGGCAATTTGACCGTTTACAAACGAAATTGGAAGCCCAAAGTAGAAAAAAACTAGTAAAGAGTACTTTATCCAGAACAACTGTCATTTGAGCTCAGTGTACTTTCAGAGATGTGTTCAAGGACGCAATGATAATTACAACAACTCTCAATGATGAATAACAACTACTTAATTAGGTAAAAAAATTTATTATGGTTCCAGATTGATGTTTTATCGTAGAACCAGAGCAACCGACGAAAAATTTACATATACTTTAGTCTTCAAATAAAACACTCTCCCACTTGCTGCTCTTCTTCTTTGCCAAGTGTTGATGGTGGGAGAAATCGTAGTGACATAGGAAGTAGGAGCCCGTGGTCCCTACCTGATATGCTGACAAATCCCCACCATCAATTATTGTCAGATTGGTGGGGCTGCTTTCGATGCCATTCTCTTCTTGTTCATACACAACATGGACTCCAAACTCCTTCGGACCTTGAACTCCGATTGCCATAATATCTATTGAGACTCTCACTTCATCCCCACTTTTCATTATCTGATTCGCGATATTCCAATGGCATAACCACATCGAATCTTCGCCATCCTTTGACATGCATATGAAGGTCGGGCTATAGGTCCATCTCCGACCATCAGTCTTGTTGGTGACTTTAACGTAATAGGGTACAGATGTACATCCATAGACAATACACATGTTAAAGTGACAAATCTTCAGGTTTGGAGTAGAAGGCACAATAAAGGAAATCTCAGACTCCTTAGTCTTCATATACCAAGTTGGAATCTCGCTTTCAGGTAAAAAGGTGCTGAATATACCAAACTCATACAGTCCCTACATCATGCAAAGTCAATGTAACGAGTGTTGACAAGTTTAGCTGGTTAACTTTCTTGGCAGCATAGTAAGAGTCCCGGTGGCTTCAAAGGGACGATTAGTTTAAAAAATGATTGTCAACACAGGGAAGTTGCATTTAACATACATGGATGTGACAAGAATGAGTTAGCGAAAAGTTTTAGCATAGTTGAGAGAAATTACTGATAAGTCATTGTGTAAACTGACATGATTTGAAGAAAGAAATCAAAACGTAGTCATCTTAGGATCAAGGTCATACAAGGTTGTAAGGTAGCTAGAGTGGTGATTAGCCACTATAAGTGGAAAACAAACTTGTCGACTTATCCTTGCAACTCCTGAGGATGTAGATATTTCATTCCAGACACACCCATGCAAGTTTCCTGAAGTGAACAATATAAATAAATAAAAGATGAGTTTAGTTATGATCTTGTGCTAAATGTCATTTTTTCATTACGAACTCTCCCATAAAGTTTTACTTAAACTCAATTTTTTATATTGAACTCTATCTAAATTGTGTTATTTAATTTTTCTGGGTGCATTGCATTATAACCTATTAATTTAACTCTATCTAATTTTTTTATTTAACTTTTCAAGATACACTCTAATATAACCTATTATTATCACAGTCATAGTTACAAAAATTGATTATCTTTTGTTATTAGTAGATCATAATAATGACCACCTAAGGAGGTAAAATGCATTGCACGAAAGTAATATTTAACTAATTGGACCATATAAATTGAGTATCAATATCAATACAAAAGATCAATATAATAATAATAATGATAATAACAATAATAATATATAATAATAGTGATAAAATAAAAGAAGAGTTTAGCTAATGGTAGTGTTATATTTTTATTCCGAAGTCTTACTTAAATTGGACATTTTAGATTGAATTCTAGATACGTGGACATAAACCTATTAATTAAACACTATCTAATTTTTCTATTTAACTTTTCTTAATACACTGTACTATGACCTATTACTATCAGAGTCATAATGACACAAACTGATTACCTTTTATTATTAATAGGTTATGATAATGACCAACAAAGGAGATTCAATGCATTGTTACGTAAAAAAAATTGTAGCTTCATCTAAATTATCATATAGTAATTTACTTTAGTACTAACACCTTTCAAATAATTATGTTTTATCCTAAAAAAAAACTAAAACAGATAGATTTACTGTTTTCTTTTTCTTTTTGTACCGAAAGTCGATGAATAAAGCTTCAATAACAATCATTCCCCAAATGATAAGGAGCACAACAAAATAATGGATTTATCACATTTGTTTGAAAGATAGTTAAATACTATAGAGAAAGTTATAGCTTCATGCAAAAACTATATAAGATAATTTTTTTGTTGGTCAAGGTAATTTCCGATCCTCTCCAGAAGGAGACGTCATTGTTGCTCTTATATGCACAAATAAAAAGGGAGAGCGTCCATTTACTGTTAGTGCGCGTCTTTATTCGTTCTAAATGAATGCATGTCATAAGAATAAGACATGATATGAGGTAGATTTTTACCGTTAAATTTGCTACAACTAAAACTACGGTAATCGTTAAGGTTACGTCAGTGTCAATATTAGCATGATACCTCCACTTATTAGTATCTGTTTCCAACACATGAATATATTGTTCATAACTTAATTAGAAACAAACATCTATTAATATCTATGTTGGCATTTAGAGGAGTTAGTTATCTATATATTTGATTTTTGTGACATCATGTTTAAGCTTGGCGAGCATTGCTCGGGCACTATGCCAGTATTAACTTATTTAGTAATCACATGTATTATGCCCGCGCACGGTATAAAGGAAGGAAGAAATGCATACCTGGAGTGGATATTCCCTAGCCACGCCTATCATGTTATTGAACAATTTCACCTGAAGGCTTCCCCTGGATTCCCAATCAGTCAATCCCAAGTCGTTCATCATTTCTACATCAAAGTTCCTGATAGGTTCTAATTTGTACATATGCTGAACTTCAACCAGTTTTTCACACCATTCCTTCGTAAAAACCAGCGAGGTCAACAGGTTTGGTAGATTTGCTATCGTACGTAGTGACGTGCAAAATCCAACAGACAATTCCGTTAAACTCGTTGGAAGCTCTGGAAGTGATTTGATCTTTCTGCATGACTCCAAGTGAAGACTTTTTAGCCCATTAAGGTCCTTGATGCTCCCTGGTAAGCTATGTATTGGATTTTCACTTAAATGCAAAGTCTGCAATAAGCCCAGATTACCAAAATCCTTTGGAAGAGAACCATCTGTTAAATGGTTTTTCGCAAGGTTTAAGGTGACTAAAGAGCTAGGTAAAGAAGCAAATGAAAAGCGAAAAGGCTCGGGATTCTTTCCCAGTTTTATTGTTACCCATGATTTCACCTGCATTAAAGTAGGAAGTTTCATGTTATTCAGATGATACGCATATTCAGGTGACTCATGAAGCTTTGGGCACCCAGAGAGATTGAGTTTCTTGAGTGATTTTAGCTCATGAATGCTAGTCGGGAGCTTCTCTAGGTTTTGGCATCCTTTAAGATTCAGCAAAGTGAGCCTCTGCAGAACCCCAATTGATTCGTGAACTTCAATCAAGTTTATGCAGTGTTTGAGAACTAGTCTCTCAAGATTCGGGACAAGAGAAAAGTCCAAGATACCAGAAACTAAGCCATGAGAATGACTGAGATCAATCATTTTCAGTAATCTGAGCTGTAATCACAAACAGAAAAGTGATTAGTTTCTGTTGATAAAGATTAGCAAACCAAATGCTTTTAACAATGCATTTCTATATCTTGTGTCTTTGCGGGCATTTTGCCATTTTTATTCCCCGCCACAACGTTTTTAAAGAAATGAAGACTTATGTATACTACAAGAAAGGGTGTTAAATTGTTACTGAAGAAAAAAAAAATATTCTTCAAAATATACTTTAGGGTCCTTTTTCTAATTAATCCTTATCAAAATAAAGAGGAAAGGTATCATATTATACCTTGGTTCCTCTCCAAACTATTTCCAACCTGCTGTAGCGCATGTCAAGAGCAACCAGATTCTTTAGAAGAAAATCAGTAGGTATTATTTTCAATGGGAATCCATGCCAACACAACCATCTTAACTTCTTTGGAAACTCATGATATCCTCCTGTAAGTCGTATATTGTTGAGCTGCAGTAGTTTCAACTCGTGCATCCTTGAAAGTGAAGAAGTTTGTAAGTCGAGTTGATCTGACGTGGAAAATGATTGTACGATGGCAGAATACATGGGAAGCCAAGAAAGAAATCCTAAATGACTTTGCTCTGATGAATTGCCTTCCACGAGTAATGTTGATTTGTCAACAAAATCTCCCGAATGGTATCTTCTTGTTGTTTCAACTAAAATACTTTCCTTCGATTCCTGAATGTTAATAATGAGGCCTTCAATTGTCTCCGTACCCTAATAAAAAAGACAGTGATAATTACTTCAAAGATACACCAACCAATACCATATGAGTAGACAACAGATATATGATCCTTACAGTTTTCTCTATAAGTACATCGAATGCCTCCTTATGCCAGAGTCTGCTACGCTTTCCAGGTTCCTTAGTTTCCTGCCTTACAATTGCTCTTCCCATGCGTTGAATGGACCGATGCATTATGAGTTTGTTATCATATTGGTTAACTATTAGGAGACATCTATCAATTAGATTGTCAATCCCAATTTTTGTAAAGAAACCACAGCCATCTAATATTGTACTCGTCCAATCTTTTTCCTTGCCGACAAAGAAACAAGCAATATCGAGAAATAAGTTTCGGTCATGGTCATCTTGCAAGGAATCATAGCTTATTTTAAGCCTTGTTTGTATTTTACCATCAGGAATTGCTTCCAATTTCTCCAAAGCACTTTCCCATACATCTATGTTTTTCACTGATAGAGAACGACCCAAAACTTGAAGAGCTAAAGGTAGTCCATCGCAGTAATATACAACTCGTTCTGAGTGGTCCATGTAGCCTTCAGTCGGATGGTCTTGTCCAAAGGCATACCAACTAAAAAGCTTAAGTGACTCATTATGATCCAATCTCGTAACCTCATCCACCTTATAAACTTCAGAAGCCTTTAGTAGCTGCTTTCGCCTAGTAGTTATGATTATTTTACTTCCTGGATATAACCAATCTCGCATTCCAAGCACTGTATCTAATTCGTCCACCTCATCAACATCGTCCAGGACAATAAGAACTCTTCTACAGCATAGAGCTTGTTTAATCCTAACGTTCCCTTGATGAGTGCTAGAAATCTTCTCCTGTTTCCCATTCATGATATCGGAGAGAAGTTGTCCTTGTAACTGAACTAAACCATTGGGTTGTTCTAATACTACACTGACACGTTCAAGGAAGCTGCTACCTTCGAATCTTTCAGAGTTTAACTCGTATAGGTACTTGGCAATGGTCGTCTTTCCTATGCCACTTACCCCACATATTGCTACAATCCCAACATCATTTGATCCATCTTGTAACCAAGAATTTATGTTTCGTGCACGCAGATCTATGCCAATTAGGTGAGGGTCAACATTCAACACGGTGCGCTTCACTTTGTCCCCAACCACCTTCACAATTTTTTGGATAAACTTTGCCTCATGCCTAAAAATCACGAAAGAGAAGGAAATATAGCATCAAGATTCATATGTTCAACGAGTTTGTGTGCACAAAAAATCAATAAATTAAGAAGTCAGAGTTTAGCTAGTGAAAGGAACTCGATAGCAAAAGTAACAGGTACTCAAGTTTGCTGAAGATATTTTTATGCGAATATGCATTCAAGTTTTTCAATATGATTCTTCAACCAATATCTGATGCCATCTAGTAGCATCAGCACCCCGTATCCCGAATTGGTATCAAAGCAGTGATCACAGAAATAACGCTGAAACGAGCAAAAGAAAAAAGGAAACAACAAACGGTCTTCTTTATGGCATTGGGCTCCGGTCATCTCTATACACCCAAAGGCTATCAGAACCATTGGAGCATAATTGAGCATCAAAGTTCTGTTGATCTTCTCTGGGTTGGGCCATTGGGAGTTTGTGTTAATTCTGGCAAGGCGTTTGAATTTTTACTGAGAAATTTAATTCTGGCAAGAAGTTTTAACGAATTTGGAAAGTTAAAACCTATAGGAGAACTTTCAGAGTGAAAACCACGATGGAGTCCGCTGGCAATGTATAAGGAGAACCTTCAGTGAGAAATCCTTATCATGTGCGTCAAACCATGCTGCTATCTGTCTGAACCCCTGTTAAGCCAATTTTCTAAACAAAACACCATTTGTGAATGCACAAGCCTATCTCCTCTCACAACCAGTTGGAAAAATGAACAACTCATGTAAGATAAACAAACACGTTTTTACTTTCAAGTATTGGAATGACAATTGATAGAACTTACCCATCAGCTTGATTTTTCAAGACCATGCCTGTCATATCTGCAACTTGACGAAGTGCTGCCTTCCACCCTTCCACCCTTTTCGCCAATTCCATTCTTCTTTCATGATCGCCTTCTGCCTCCACCTCATTTTCGTACCTTTCAAACGCTTTTTCGAAACTACCCTCTTGCTTCCTAACTTCAGACGGCTCAACATCATAAAAGACAGGCAACACAGCAGCTCCATGCGACTTGTTACACTCGAGGATCGTTACAAGTTCGTTAAGGCACCAAGTGGATGATGCGTAGTTTTTTGACAAGACAACTATCGAGATTCTCGACTCTTTGATGGCTTTCGAAAGTTCCAAGTCGAGATACTTTCCCCTCTCTATGGAATCATTGTCTCTAAATGTTTGAAATCCGGCTTGTACCAGAGCGGTGTAGAGGTGATCGGTGAAAGTTTTGCGGGTTTCGCCTCTGAAGCTCAAGAATACGTGATAAGCAAAGGGAGAACCGGAGGTGGTTGCCATTGCCTAAAGCTTAGGAATCGGAGATGGACAGATTGAACGGAGCGAGTCAACGAATTATACCTGTGATGTCCACATATGGTCTCCATGAGTAGGGGAAGATTCTCAAAACTTTTAGACAAATGAAAATTAGGGGAAGATTCTCATAACTTAGACAAATGAAAATTCATCATACCATCGCTAAATGAATGACATGCTCATGATCACTAATTGTAGCTGCGAAGGCCCCAGCATGTCTGATTGTCTGAAACTCGGACAACACGAGCGTCTGCATGTTTGGTAAGATGCAAAATACACAAATCTAGGCCTACGAAGTTAAGATGCATCGGTTGTCTCAAAGATTGCAGATTTACAGCATACCTCTTTCGTCAACCTGGTTGCCGGCCAATTTGTCACATGTATGTATTTGCCAAATCTATGGGTCGAATACTAGCTAAAAAAAGACCAGTTCACTTGCAACTTGCATCAGTTGCGTGGGTCGCTCTGCATTATGGTGATGAGACAACTTTGTTAAATGATAAGAAATACTATCTAATGTAAATGGATCCAACAACGAGACAAATCACTAGTCATTTTGTAATAGAAAATTTTCGATTCATATGCTCTCTGTCCCACCCGCATAAATTGCTATATATACCGACAAGAAAGTTCAATTTGTCATGTGCATTTGTCAAATGTATGAGTCGAATACTAAATAAAAAAAGACTAGTGACTTGCAACTTGTATCAGTTGAATGGTTCCCTCTGCATTATAGTGAAAAGACAAATGTTGCCAAATGACGAAAAATGCTATGTAATTTAAATGAATTCAATAACGAGACGAATCACTAGTCATTTTGTGAAAATTATTTATTTACATACCCTAAGTTCGACCGGCACAAATTGCTATAAATATGGACAAGAAAGCCCAATTTGTCACGTGTATGGGTAGAATACTAAATTAAAAAAGACCACTGACTTGCACTTTGCATCATAGTGACGAGAGAAACCTTGCTAAATGATAAAAAGAAAAACTATTTGATTTAATTGGATCCTATGATGAGACAAATCATTAATCATTTCTTAATAGAAAAGGGTTCACTCATATGCCCTCTGTCCCACCGTCCCCCGGCATAAATTGCAAGTCATACTGACAAGAAAGGTCAATTTGTCTCGTGTATGGATTGAATACTAAATAAAAAAAGGGCCACCGGTTACTTGCACCTTGTATTAGTTGCATGGGTCACTCTGTGTCATAGTGACGAGACAATTTTTTTTAAATGATAAAAAATAATTTATGTGATTTAAATGGGTTCGATGACGAGACAAATCATTAATCATCTCTTAATAGTAAATTATTGCTTCAAAGTGACGAGACTAACTTTGGTAAATGATAACAAAAAAATTATGTGACTAAAATTGATTCAACTACGAGACAAATCACCAGTCATTTTTTAATAAAAAATTATTGATTTATATGCCCTCTAACCCACCGACATAAATTTGTTACATGTACCAACAAGAAAGGCCAATTTGTCGCATGTAATTATCACATGTATGGGTCAAATACCAAATAAAAAAGGACCGGTGACTTGCATCTTGCATCTTGCATCAGTTGCATGGGTCACTTTGCATTATAGAGACCGGACAAACTTTGCTTAATGATGAAAAACTATGTGATTTAAATGGATTCAATGGCGAGACAAATTAGTCATTTTTTTTATAGAAAACTATTGATTTATATTTTCTCTGTCCCACTATAAGCGAGCTTAGCCAAATAACAACTAGGTAGAGGCGGCGAATAATCAAGAAACTAAAGGAAAAACTAGGTAGAAAGTATTATTTCCGACCTCAGGAAAGGAACAACTAGGTAAAGGCGGGGCATAATCAAGAAACTAAAGGTTGCTTAATCACTATAAGGGGGAAGACAAGGGGAAGGTCAGGGTGAAATCCGCTTATTTACCAACGAACGCGACGGTGGTAATCTAGTAAGTATTTCTCCTTCTTTACCTTCCTAATGTAGACAGATGTTCATATTATATGTCTTTCTAAAGGGGTGTACCACTACAAGGCAAAAAGACTTTTAGCTTCCGTCGCCAAAAACATTTAACGACGAACATGCCGTCGCTAATAACCCGTTGCTAAAAATTTGGCGACGGAATTTTGAAATCCAAATCGCCAAAAGACAAACTTTTAGCGTCGGACTATAAATTCTTGTAGCGAAGGAAATTCCGTTACTAAAGATAAATTTTTCATTTCAATTTAATTTCTTTTTTTAAATTATTATTTTAAAAAATCTTTACCGACAGAATATTTCGTCGCTAAAGATTTTACAGACGAACTTTTAGTGACGAAAATTATGTTTATAAAATAATGGACTTTTAACCACTCTCTGTCGCTAAAGGTCCGTCGGCAAAACCTTTAACGACGGATTTTTAGTCCGTCGCTAAAAAAATTTCACAACACTGTCCTTCTTAGCGACGGAATAAAAATTCGTCGCAAAAAATATATTCTTTAATACCCAAACTTGTAATTCAAATCCAATCACACATTGTACAATCCACAAACAATTCTCAATCCACATGACTAGGGTTAAATAGTTGTTGATCCATTAGTAATTATTTTACCCTAAAACACAAAATACATATATTCAAATTCTATTATAATTAAACACAAAATACTACAATATTGTCCAGCTGTGAATCAAATATAATAGGGAGCAGGGACAAGAGCAGGAAGAGGATAAAAAGAGGGGAAGGGAGGGGAGCACAATTCCAGGGGGCAGGGGAGAGGAAGAGGGGGAGGGCTCAGGGCTCGTCAAGACCGGGATCTCGACCCTGTCCGTCATCGTCCATGGGGGTGTCATCCAGATTTGGCTCGGACTGGGAAATAATAATGTCCTACCCTATAAGCACGCACTCATTCTCATTAATAATTGTATATTCAGTTTATTCATGTATATTGACCTTATAATTATAACTGTTTTTTACCTCATCCGCCTCGATCATCCTGACCACCTCTCAAACAATGCGACGAACACTACCAGAAACAATGTCTTTAGAGGCTGCCAAAGAAGGAGGTTGCTAAGTCTTAGTTTAGCAACCGCTACTACTCGCGGTCACTAAGTATTGACAAAATCTGGTGCTGTAAAAAAAATTGGCGCCTTTTTTAGCGACTGCAAGTTCGGTTGCTAAAGTTAGCGACCGATTTTGGCGACCGTTTAGTAGTTACTAACTTTAGCGATCGCTTGAGCAGTCGCTATTTTTAGCGACCGCTATTGTTGTCGCAAAAATTAGTGACCGCATTTAGCGACCGCACTAGTGGTGGCTAAATTCAAGGTGTAAAACCCTAATCTTTCTCTCTTTCTTCTTCCTACCCAAACTGTAGCCTCCCCTCTCTCCCAAGCACCATGCAGCCGCCACCAATGGCGGCCCTTCCCCGAACCCACTGGCAAGCCTACCTCGCCGTGAACCGTCGAATCACCGCCTCCCCCTCGCTTCTAACCACCGTGCAGTCGCCGAAGTGCACCTCTCCCCACCTCTCTGTTCGGGAATTACACCCAGTCCCTACCTCTCAGTTCTCTCTCCCCGTGCCCCGGGACCCTTTCTCTCTTTCTCTATTTCCGTGACTGGTGACTGCACTCTGACCGTGATAGCCACTGGCCGAGCGCCCGAGCATGAGCTGTGACCAGATCTGAACGCCGAATTATTTCTCGATTTGTGCGGCTGATGGGTGACGACTGACGGATGACGGGCGACAAGCGACGGCTGTGCAGGCAACGCCATGACACCGCGACGAGAGGACTGACCGACGGTGAAGCCACTTTTCTGCTCTCTGCTGATTGGCTGACTGCTGTGACTCTTCCTATCTTGAGCTAAGTTGCTTCTTTAATTTCTTGAAATTATAGTTTAATTTCAGTAATTGATTATATAGAAATTTAAAAAATGTGTTTAGTTAATTTGTTTGCTAATTCTTAATTTGTGAGCAGAAATTATGCCTTGATTATATATATTTATGTTCCATAATGAAAATGCAAAACCAAATAATGAAGTATGCCTTGATTATATATATTGCAGGAATTATTGGTGATTTGGTGAAAATTGGAATACCTTTAATTATTTGGTTAATTTTCTTTGCTAGTTCTTAATTGGCTAATTACTTTTCAAATTCATAATTTGGTGCGTAGATAGTTTATAATTGTGTTGGAATGTGGCATTGAGCTTGAACTTGTTTGGCTATTTAATTTTAAAACTGGGAGGTTGAAAATGTACTGTTTTGTTGGAATTTGATGTTGAGTTGAGATTGGGAGATGGAGCTTGAGCTCGAGAGGTTGATCTTGGAATGTGGTTTAATTTTAAAATTGGGAGGTTAATCTTGAGCTTGAAAGGTACAATTATTTAACCATGTGAATTTGTGTTGAGAACTTCTGATATTGAGATTTTATTCTAATGTGTGTTTTCCTTTTTAGAATGGAAACGTTTTTTACATTCTGATATATATATATATATAGGGGCCCGATCCACACCCACCGGTGGAGAAAAAAATTTTCTCCACCCAACCGCTTGTAAGACAAGCGGTTGGCTACCAACACAAAAAGCCCAACCGCATGTAAGAGCAGCGGTTGGGTATGATTATTTTTTTGGCATGGCCCCACCATAAAAAATCACTCCACCCAACCGCTTCTCTTATACGCGGTTGGGAAAAAAAAAATTTTGCCCAACCGCTTCTCTTAGAAGCGGTTGGTAACCCCTTTTTTTTTTAATAATTTTTTACACAACCAACCGCATCTAAAACAAGCGGTTGGTGGCTTTAATTTTGGGTGGCTCCCACACAAAACTTTTCAAATTTTTTGATTGGCTGAAAAAAAAAAAAAAAAAATTCGAGCCAAGGCTGCCACGTGGCATCATCCGCGCCTGCCACGTGGCCCAACCGCGTGAAAGGACGCCGGTTGTTGCCGCGTGGCCTACACGCGCCTGCCACGTGGCCACCACGCGCCTGCCACGTGGCCAAACGCGGGAAGGTGCGCCTGGGCGGTGCCACGTGGCCTCATCCGCGCCTGCCACGTGGCCCAACCGCGTGAAAGGACGCCGGTTGTTCCCACGTGGCCTCTTCAGCGTCTGCCACGTGGCCCAACCGCGTGAAAGGAGGCCGGTTGTTGCCGCGTGGTCTCCACGCGCCTGCCACGTGGCCACCACGCGCCTGCCACGTGGCCAAACGCGGGAAATTGTGCCTGTTGCTACGGTGGCGGTGCCACGTGGCCTCCCCCGCTCCTGCCACGTGGCCCAACGGCGTGAAGGGTCCCCGCGTGAAGCCCTCTCCTTCTGCCACGTGGCGCCCCTCCCCCCACGCGCCTGTTGGCTCCCCGTGAGTCTGTCCTTGCTCCCCCGTGACCGTCCTTTTTTTGCAGAGACACGTTTTTTTTCTGCCACCACTCACGGGTGTTCTGCAGACACGAACCCTCTTTTTTTCTTCTCTCTTCCTTTTTCTTCTCTATTTATAATCCCCTCCCCCCAACCATTCTTCTCCACATTTATGCTCTGCTCCGAATTTTTTCTCCACAAACCAAAAAATTTTAGCGCTAGAAGAAGATCGGTGAATAATCGCTAGAAGATCGGTAGATTTTTCTTCAAATACATCAAGTCACAACAAGTAAGTATTTTTAATTTCTTTATACATCAAGTCAGCGTATTACACTTAGCGTATTACATTTATAGCGATTCAAAATAGCGTATTACATTACATTTATAGACAGCTTTTTCACGGATTTATAAAAAATAGCTAGAGCGAGATTTTGCCAAAGTGCAAAAAAGAGACCCTAGTTATTATGAAAGCATCTGTATGAGGTAAAAATTTCAGATTTTTCCAAGCGCTGTAGAGGGGCTAACTGATACGGGGAACCGTGTACCTTCGCAGTCTAATTTAAAATACCAAGCTAGCGCGATTTCGCGCGAAACTTTTACGAGCACCCTAGGATGTTGGGAAGTTCCATTCCCCAGGATTTCGCGCCATTCCGGCGCCGTTTGCTTTTTTTTTGCCCGAACGGCCCTTTCAGCGCCCGCCCTTTAATTAGACAGCTTTTTCACGGATTTATAAAAAATAGCTAGAGCGTGATTTGGCTAGCTGTGCAAAAAATAGACCCTAGTTATTCTGAAAGCATCTGTATCAGGTAAAAATTTCAGATTTTTCCAAGCGCTGTAGAGGGGCTAACTGATACGGGGAACCGTGTACCTTCGCAGTCTAATTTAAAATACCAAGCTAGCGCGATTTCGCGCGAAACTTTTACGAGCACCCTAGGATGTTGGGAAGTTCCATTCCCCAGGATTTCGCGCCATTCCGGCGCCGTTTGCTTTTTTTTTGCCCGAACGGCCCTTTCAGCGCCCGCCCCGGACACCGGTTCGCGATTTTTGCGCGAAAAATCCGTAAAGTACTTTTTAGGCCAATGATGAACTCACGAAGCGTAAAGTAGAATTTCGAGGCACCTTTGAGATTTTTCCTGATGCCAGGGGCATTTCGGTAATTTGCCACCCCGCGAGGGGTGTTTCGGTGTTTTTCCCGCGCCAAGTTTTTAATTACACAGTTTTAGTCCAGGAATGTAATCACAGAAACTGAAATGTTGTTTTCAAGCTGGTTCGGGGGCGTTGGGGTGATAGTGAACCCCCGGGGGCATTTCGGTAATTTGCCGCTCATCGGTGACTATTTTGCTAGGAAGGATCCAGCCTCATGATACATGCCTTAAAATAAATTTTAGTTCGGCAAAGGGTGTCAGACACCCGAAAACTTTTATTGCCCCGGGTGAATTCAGGAACTTGTGACGCACCGGCGATGACTGCCAGGGGGTATTTTGCACAAGTAGCGGGTGTTTTGGTAACTTTCCCCCTTTAAAATTTTTCCTGATATATTGGGTATATAATTGACGTAATACATTTAAAAACTTGACTTCAAAGCGGTTTTGAGGTCTTGGGGGTGTAGGGGCCGTCGGGGGGTATATTGCTATATAACCACGTTGGCGCTACATTCAGTGAGAACTGGCGTAATTAACCGTTCGGAGTGGTGGGAAGTGAGGATTTGTTTTAATACATTTAAATAATGACTATTGCTAATGTGTTGGTAAGCTAGGTTAAACATCCAGATATGTTGGTTACCCCCTGGGGCATTTCGGTAATTTGCCGCTCATCGGGGGCTATTTTGTTAGGAATGATCCAGCTTAAAGGGCCATACCTTAAAATAACTGTTAGTTCAGTAAAGGGTGTCAGACACCCGAAAACTTATTTTGTCCCGGATGAATTCAGGAAGCTTAAAATGCCGTTTCAAAGCACTCGGAACGATTTTTTGATGCCATGGGGCATTTTTCGTTAATTCGCAGCCCCGAGGGGGGTATTTTTGTAATTTTACAGCGTTAAGTCTTTTAAAGGACTTCTTAGTCCAGAAATGTAAGCAAAGCACCTAAAAGGTTGTTTTCAAGCTGATTTGGGACGTTAGGGTGATAATGAACTCCCCGGGGGCATTTTGCTAATTTGCCCCCGTCGGGGGCTATTTTGATAATTTTACATTATACAAATCAGCTTAAGCAATTACGTTTAAATAATTTTTATTCTTCTTTTATTTAATTCTATGACTTGTTGATAATCGTATTGGTTTTTATTTTTTAGATTTCAGTATAAATATGGATGCAACTGGAGGAAATATTTTTTGTGAAGGTTCTAATCCACCTTACTTCGGTCAAATTTTCCAAACACTGGACGAAGTCGAAGCATACTACAGAGCATATTCGAAATCGATGGGTTTCGGTATTAGAACTAAGACGACTAGAAAACGGGTGAATACCGATCAAATTGGTGCAAGGTTATTTGAGTGTCATAGAGGAGCACCGTATGTACCCCCCGTCGTTCAGATCAGTGACGAAGGGACAACAAGACAAAGAAAACGGGACACATTTCCGGGTACCGGCTGCAAAGCCCATGTGTATGCAGTACACCGGAAAAATGAAAACCATTGGGTTTTGACGGCTGTGGAGTTGAGCCATAATCATCAGTTTTGCACCCCAAGTATGATTGGTCAAATTCATCAACACCGACAAATAAGCGCGGCACACAGACAACTGATTTCAACAATGGCCGACGCTAAAATATCACCTTCTAAGATGATGGGGGTTTTCTCAAGCCAGGCTGGGGGGATTGACAAGTTGACTTTCAACGACGTTGACCTTCGAAATCAACTCCGTGCTCAGAGGAGAGAGTCTTTCGGTCAGATCGATTCTCAAGCTACACTTGATATCTTCAGGTGCCTTCAGAGTGAGAATTCTGGATTTTTCTACAGTCTCCAAGTGGATGATGAGGGCCGCATTAGTACTATATTTTGGGTGGACCCCCGTTCTAGAGCTGCTTACCAAAATTTTGGGGATGTTGTGACGTTTGACACCACATACCGCACCAATAAGTACTCTATGCCTTTTGCTCCGTTCACCGGGGTGAACCACCACTATCAGTCAATCTCATTTGGCTTTGCCCTGCTTAGGGATGAGACGGAGGAGTCATTTACGTGGTTATTTGAAACGTGGCTTCAAGCCATGTATCATATTCCTCCAAAGACCATCATCACCGACCAAGATCTGGCAATGAATAATGCAATCGCTAAGGTCCTTCCAGATACTCACCATGGCCTGTGCACGTGGCACATAAGCAACAAATATCCCGAACGGCTTCACAATGTATATGCAAAGCATCCGGAATTCAAGACTGACTTTAATACATGCGTGAAGAAATCGTTGACGGTAGACGTGTTCGAGGAGAGGTGGGCCGCGTTAATGGATGACTACGGTTTGCACAATCATGGATGGTTAAAATCGTTGTATGAGATCAAGACACAGTGGGTCGGTGCCTACACCAAGAAGTTTTTTGCTGCCGGAATGACTACGACATCGAGAAGCGAAGCTATGAATTCATTCTTCGATGGGTACGTAGGTCAGTCTTCAAGTATAGCGGAGTTTGTACTAGAGATGCAGAAAGTCCTTGAGAGGCAATTGTACCGTGAGAGAGAAGCCGACGCGGCTACAGTTTACAAAGAAAGATCCATACTACTTCGTTCACCATTGGAGGCTCATGCGGCTCAAGTCTATACGAAGGAAATGTTTCGACAGTTTCAAGAGGAACTATTAAAGTCGAATCAATATGGCATGACAAAGTTGCACGAGTTTTCCACCAGAGATCTCAAGGTTTATGCTTTGACAAATGTGACGAATTATGCCAATCCGTGCTCTTCGTCGGCTCCGAGGAACAGAAGACATTTTACCGTAGCTAAATGTATGGACACCGGGTTGGTAAATTGCAACTGTCAACTCTTTGAGCATAAAGGTATACTTTGTCGACATGCGTTGAGGGTTTTGAGCGCCAAGAATGCAACTCAAATCCCTCCACAGTATATCTTGGAACGGTGGACGAAGGAAGCCAATAGAGTCCACGGTCACATTCCTTACGTGCCCAGTGTTTCAGTTGATTTCAGGGAATCTGAGGCGCTGCGATATAATCATCTTTGTAACATCATGCACGGTTTATCGATGGATGCAGCGTCAACATTTGATGGGTACACTTATCAAGTTGAAGCAGCCGCACGGGATCATGCTAAGCATGCACAGTTTAGGATGGCATTACCAGAAAGTCGGGACCCTCGGCCGACTCCAGCCGGTAGATTCAATCGAGCCAAACAGCCAATCATTGACGGCACTAGCATGCAAGGTGAGGAGGACCACATTTTTGACCCCATTATTTCTCAAACAAAAGGGCGAAAACGAGAAATCCGCATGAAGAATCCGATTGAAAAAGCAACGGGTCAAAAAAAATTGCGAAAGTGTGCGTTGTGTAATAAGATGACTAATCATGACAAGAGAAACCATTACAAAGTGTTAGGTATGGAACCTGGAAGTATGGTCGAGGAGGACGATGAGGAGGAAGAGTGTTAGGGTTAATGTTTCAGTTGTATAACGAATAACTTTTTTAATGTTTAAATTTGTGATTTGATTTGTTGAATCTTTAATTTGTGATTTGGTTTGTGGATTATTGAAAATTTTTGAATGGCATATTCGCGCACGCTTTAGCGCCCAATTCATAGGTTCCTGAAAAATCTTTTAATTTGTTTTGTTCATTGCACTTTAGTCACGCTTTAGTGGCCACTTCATAACTTTCGAAAAATCTTAGACATTTTTTTGTCGCGATTTTTCCGCTCATTGCACATGAGGCGCGCTAGTTATCCCATTCTTATGTATTTCGGCGAAAAACGAGACACGTTATTTTTTCGGTTTTCCTATGAAGGGCCTATTCGGGCACACTTTAGGGGCCAATTCATAACGCTCGAAAAATCTTGTAAATTTTTTTCTCACTTTTTTTCCGCTCATTGCACATGAGGCGCGCTAATTATCCCATTCTTATGTATTTCGGCGAAAAACGAGACACGTTATTTTTTTGGTTTTCCTATGAAGGGCCTATTCGGGCACACTTTAGGGGCCAATTCATAACGCTCGAAAAATCTTGTAAATTTTTTTCTCACTTTTTTTCCGCTCATTGCACATGAGGCGCGCTAATTATCCCATTCTTATGTATTTCGGCGAAAAACGAGACACGTTATTTTTTTGGTTTTCCTATGAAGGGCCTATTCGGGCACACTTTAGGGGCCAATTCATAACGCTCGAAAAATCTTGTAAATTTTTTTCTCACTTTTTTTCCGCTCATTGCACATGAGGCGCGCTAATTATCCCATTCTTATGTATTTCGGCGAAAAACGAGACACGTTATTTTTTCGGTTTTCCTATGAAGGGCCTATTCGGGCACACTTTAGGGGCCAATTCATAACGCTCGAAAAATCTTGTAAATTTTTTTCTCACTTTTTTTCCGCTCATTGCACATGAGGCGCGCTAATTATCCCATTCTTATGTATTTCGGCGAACAACGAGACACGTTATTTTTCCGAATGCGTCATATGAAATGTATATTCGCGCACATTTTAGCGCCAAATTCATAGCATGCGAAAATTTATGTACATTTCTTTCTGGTACAGTTTGTCGTAACATCACAGCAGCTAGCCACACACGTCAGGATAATGGTAATGAAGTCGTCTGGCTTCATTCTTTTTCAGTTCCCAGGCTATCCTATACCTAAACGTCAAGGCATCCTTCCGGGTCCACGAGGAGTGTTTGAGCACTTCCGATCGAGCAATGTAGTCCATGTACTTGAGGACGTAAATCCCGCAATCGTTACCGTTACATTGCTTTGGTCGGTCCTTTATCATCACGACCGTCCAAGGCTCCCCCCGTGGCCGTCCGCACGCTATCGAGAGGACAGTAGTCTGCATCCAACAATAAAATCGCGAATCAAGCCTATGAAACAACAACAATATACTATGAGCCAAGGTCAAAAAATAAAAACTAACCACTAAAGTGATGTAGTCGTCGTACATCTGTGCCAGCAGCTGTCCGGGCTCGTCCTCCCTTAGGCTATCGTATATGTGAACCGTTCTGAACGCTGGATGGAGAACTAATAGGAACCAGTGGTGTCCATGAAGACAAGGTATCATGATAAGGTTCGCATCAGCAGCGGGACATTGATACTCTGCGTTCATCATGCATAACATGTTTCGACCTGGTTTCCAATTACTCCAGTTGCCCCCTTGCTTCCATTGATGGAATTCCCGGATCGCTAATGCCACAAAATGAGTGGGATACATGTTAAGCTTACAGTATTCAGAACGGTTAAATTTATGCTCTCTAATCCGGAGCAGATCTATATAAGCGTTGATGACAAAATTTGAAAGATCTGTCTCCGGCGCCAACATTCTGATATCCGAATGACCTAGTCCTGTCCCAAGAGGGAAGTCTGTTGCACTGACAGGCTCATGCCCGAAGTAGTGCCGGTCGATCCAAGCCATCTTCTCCGGCCTCAATGGCTTCGTCGCTTGTCCTTTGTTCGACCGGAAACTTGGGCGCGAGGCATGGATTCCTACTTGGGGAACCTTACTCTGGCACAGAGAGTCGTATGCGTCAGGAGGAGGGCGACTAGACGGCTCCCACACCTGACTGGAAGTTCCGTAGTCGTACGCGTCAGGAGGAGGGCGACTAGACGGCTCCCACACCTGACTGGAAGTTCCGTAGTCGTACGCGTCAGGAGGAGGGCGACTAGACGGCTCCCACACCTGACTGGAAGTTCGGTAGTCGTACGCGTCAGGAGGAGGGCGACTAGACGGCTCCCACACCTGACTCTGAGGCTGATAGTCGTACGCGTCAGGAGGAGGGCGACTAGACGGCTCCCACACCTGACTCTGAGGCTGATAGTCGTACGCGTCAGGAGGAGGGCGACTAGACGGCTCCCCTTGGCAACCCCGGTACGCAAGACTAAAGTTTTGAACATCAGTCTTGTACCTCTCAATGGACCTCTTAATATTGTCAGGAGCCTGCGCGACAAACCAGTCAAACGACTCCAGCTGCTTGAAAACGTCAGTGGCCTGGTCAACCTAACAAACATGCATAGAAAATATGGCAAATCATATCATTTGATGGTCGATACGCGTGTGCAAATAAATTATCAAACAACACTAGCATGACTTACAATGGCCAATGCCCAGAACTGGTCATAGACCTCACGGGGCGCATAGGATTTGGTCCTCACTGGGGCAGGGCGAGTCACCCGCGTGCGCGTCACCCTGAGAAACCACTGTAAGTAGTCCTCAGTACTGGTGCCGTCGTGCTTCATCGATACAAGGCTGTCATACGTTTCCTGCCAGATATTCCATTGTTGCACCTCGTCACCCAACACAGTCAAGGCATTAGTCACCTCGAAGTTCGGCCCTCGACCACCCCTGTATGGCCGCATGTCTACAGCGGGTTTCGGAATCCCCTGTGGACAGCCAGCTTGCTTCATAACTCGATCGGGCATCTGAAACTCACATTCTTCGAAGTGAATCAGCGGCACCCGAACCAAACCTGCAAGCACGTACGACACCGGAAGTTGCCACCATAACTCATCCAACAGATGCATCACCTTGTCGTATGGCTGCCACGCCACCTGGTATGCATCCAGCATCTCTAGTTCCCCCCGATAGAACTGTAGATGGTTGTGAGGGTCTACCCGTCTCCTCCTCCGGTTGGTCGGAGGCCCCCAGGCCCACACCCTAGGCCACGTCTCATCGGAATCTACCAACGGCTCCGGACGACCCGTGGGTAGCCTCTCGTAAGACCAAACCTGTGAACGCAAACATTATATGGAATTAGTAATGAATCCCGAATATATTGACTAAGGATCCGGATAAGAAAATAAATGCTCATACCTGTAATAGAGTCAGGCAGGCGGCAATGGACTTGGCACCGAATCTCGTAGCCTTATGCAGTGCTCGATATAGGTGCGCAAGGACAGCTGAACCCCACGAGTACGAGTATACCTCGTCAAGATCCTCCAATAACACCATATACCTCGGATGCACCGTGTTTTTCGAGTGCGTCGGAAGTAATATGGCTCCAATAATATACAGAAGGTATGCCCTCGTATACGTCACGAAATCCTGACGAGAGTACTCATCCGGTAGCACGCCATACTGCTCTCTCAGCCATTTAAGCTTGACGCCGTTCGTTGTAATAGCTGCCCTTGGAATTCCCGGAAAATAATGCCTAGCCATATTCGCTACGGATGCAGACGGCACGCTCAGAGTAACGGGTCTGCCGTGACATGGGATTCCAAGTATATATCCGACGTCCTCTAACGTAACAGTCATTTCACCAAACCGGAAATGAAATGAGTTCGTCTCGCTCCTCCATCGTTCAACTAGAGCGGATATAAGGCAATCGTCGTGGCGATACCATTTCCCGCAATCGGTGAACAGGCTTAAATTTTGACCGTGTATAAGGGCTTTTTGTTCCTCGTTTAGTACCCACTCTTCAATTCCTCTTGTGGTTTGAACTGTTTCCAAAACACCCCTATCGACACCGTCAAATACGTGCCTCGCGACGTGGTCATCGTCATCGTATAGGATTGATGTATCATGAGGTCCGGGGTTGAAATCCATATCTATAAGAACAAAATATAATCGTAATCCAACATATCAGGTTATAATATTTACATTCCAAACCAACATATCTGGATGTTTAACCTAGCTTACCAACACATTAGCAATAGTCATTATTTAAATGTATTAAAACAAATCCTCACTTCCCACCACTCCGAACGGTTAATTACGCCAGTTCTCACTGAATGTAGCGCCAACGTGGTTATATAGCAATATACCCCCCGACGGCCCCTACACCCCCAAGACCTCAAAACCGCTTTGAAGTCAAGTTTTTAAATGTATTACGTCAATTATATACCCAATATATCAGGAAAAATTTTAAAGGGGGAAAGTTACCAAAACACCCGCTACTTGTGCAAAATACCCCCTGGCAGTCATCGCCGGTGCGTCACAAGTTCCTGAATTCACCCGGGGCAATAAAAGTTTTCGGGTGTCTGACACCCTTTGCCGAACTAAAATTTATTTTAAGGCATGTATCATGAGGCTGGATCCTTCCTAGCAAAATAGTCACCGATGAGCGGCAAATTACCGAAATGCCCCCGGGGGTTCACTATCACCCCAACGCCCCCGAACCAGCTTGAAAACAACATTTCAGTTTCTGTGATTACATTCCTGGACTAAAACTGTGTAATTAAAAACTTGGCGCGGGAAAAACACCGAAACACCCCTCGCGGGGTGGCAAATTACCGAAATGCCCCTGGCATCAGGAAAAATCTCAAAGGTGCCTCGAAATTCTACTTTACGCTTCGTGAGTTCATCATTGGCCTAAAAAGTACTTTACGGATTTTTCGCGCAAAAATCGCGAACCGGTGTCCGGGGCGGGCGCTGAAAGGGCCGTTCGGGCAAAAAAAAGCAAACGGCGCCGGAATGGCGCGAAATCCTGGGGAATGGAACTTCCCAACATCCTAGGGTGCTCGTAAAAGTTTCGCGCGAAATCGCGCTAGCTTGGTATTTTAAATTAGACTGCGAAGGTACACGGTTCCCCGTATCAGTTAGCCCCTCTACAGCGCTTGGAAAAATCTGAAATTTTTACCTGATACAGATGCTTTCAGAATAACTAGGGTCTATTTTTTGCACTTTGGCCAAATCACGCTCTAGCTATTTTTTATAAATCCGTGAAAAAGCTGTCTACTTAAAGGGCGGGCGCTGAAAGGGCCGTTCGGGCAAAAAAAAAGCAAACGGCGCCGGAATGGCGCGAAATCCTGGGGAATGGAACTTCCCAACATCCTAGGGTGCTCGTAAAAGTTTCGCGCGAAATCGCGCTAGCTTGGTATTTTAAATTAGACTGCGAAGGTACACGGTTCCCCGTATCAGTTAGCCCCTCTACAGCGCTTGGAAAAATCTGAAATTTTTACCTGATACAGATGCTTTCAGAATAACTAGGGTCTATTTTTTGCACAGCTAGCCAAATCACGCTCTAGCTATTTTTTATAAATCCGTGAAAAAGCTGTCTAATTAAAGGGCGGGCGCTGAAAGGGCCGTTCGGGCAAAAAAAAAGCAAACGGCGCCGGAATGGCGCGAAATCCTGGGGAATGGAACTTCCCAACATCCTAGGGTGCTCGTAAAAGTTTCGCGCGAAATCGCGCTAGCTTGGTATTTTAAATTAGACTGCGAAGGTACACGGTTCCCCGTATCAGTTAGCCCCTCTACAGCGCTTGGAAAAATCTGAAATTTTTACCTCATACAGATGCTTTCAGAATAACTAGGGTCTATTTTTTGCACAGCTAGCCAAATCACGCTCTAGCTATTTTTTATAAATCCGTGAAAAAGCTGTCTAATTAAAGGGCGGGCGCTGAAAGGGCCGTTCGGGCAAAAAAAAAGCAAACGGCGCCGGAATGGCGCGAAATCCTGGGGAATGGAACTTCCCAACATCCTAGGGTGCTCGTAAAAGTTTCGCGCGAAATCGCGCTAGCTTGGTATTTTAAATTAGACTGCGAAGGTACACGGTTCCCCGTATCAGTTAGCCCCTCTACAGCGCTTGGAAAAATCTGAAATTTTTACCTCATACAGATGCTTTCATAATAACTAGGGTCTATTTTTTGCACTTTGGCCAAATCACGCTCTAGCTATTTTTTATAAATCCGTGAAAAAGCTGTCTAATTAAAGGGCGGGCGCTGAAAGGGCCGTTCGGGCAAAAAAAAAGCAAACGGCGCCGGAATGGCGCGAAATCCTGGGGAATGGAACTTCCCAACATCCTAGGGTGCTCGTAAAAGTTTCGCGCGAAATCGCGCTAGCTTGGTATTTTAAATTAGACTGCGAAGGTACACGGTTCCCCGTATCAGTTAGCCCCTCTACAGCGCTTGGAAAAATCTGAAATTTTTACCTCATACAGATGCTTTCAGAATAACTAGGGTCTATTTTTTGCACAGCTAGCCAAATCACGCTCTAGCTATTTTTTATAAATCCGTGAAAAAGCTGTCTAATTAAAGGGCGGGCGCTGAAAGGGCCGTTCGGGCAAAAAAAAAGCAAACGGCGCCGGAATGGCGCGAAATCCTGGGGAATGGAACTTCCCAACATCCTAGGGTGCTCGTAAAAGTTTCGCGCGAAATCGCGCTAGCTTGGTATTTTAAATTAGACTGCGAAGGTACACGGTTCCCCGTATCAGTTAGCCCCTCTACAGCGCTTGGAAAAATCTGAAATTTTTACCTGATACAGATGCTTTCAGAATAACTAGGGTCTATTTTTTGCACAGCTAGCCAAATCACGCTCTAGCTATTTTTTATAAATCCGTGAAAAAGCTGTCTAATTAAAGGGCGGGCGCTGAAAGGGCCGTTCGGGCAAAAAAAAAGCAAACGGCGCCGGAATGGCGCGAAATCCTGGGGAATGGAACTTCCCAACATCCTAGGGTGCTCGTAAAAGTTTCGCGCGAAATCGCGCTAGCTTGGTATTTTAAATTAGACTGCGAAGGTACACGGTTCCCCGTATCAGTTAGCCCCTCTACAGCGCTTGGAAAAATCTGAAATTTTTACCTCATACAGATGCTTTCATAATAACTAGGGTCTATTTTTTGCACTTTGGCCAAATCACGCTCTAGCTATTTTTTATAAATCCGTGAAAAAGCTGTCTAATTAAAGGGCGGGCGCTGAAAGGGCCGTTCGGGCAAAAAAAAAGCAAACGGCGCCGGAATGGCGCGAAATCCTGGGGAATGGAACTTCCCAACATCCTAGGGTGCTCGTAAAAGTTTCGCGCGAAATCGCGCTAGCTTGGTATTTTAAATTAGACTGCGAAGGTACACGGTTCCCCGTATCAGTTAGCCCTCCTACAGCGCTTGGAAAAATCTGAAATTTTTACCTGATACAGATGCTTTCAGAATAACTAGGGTCTATTTTTTGCACAGCTAGCCAAATCACGCTCTAGCTATTTTTTATAAATCCGTGAAAAAGCTGTCTAATTAAAGGGCGGGCGCTGAAAGGGCCGTTCGGGCAAAAAAAAAGCAAACGGCGCCGGAATGGCGCGAAATCCTGGGGAATGGAACTTCCCAACATCCTAGGGTGCTCGTAAAAGTTTCGCGCGAAATCGCGCTAGCTTGGTATTTTAAATTAGACTGCGAAGGTACACGGTTCCCCGTATCAGTTAGCCCCTCTACAGCGCTTGGAAAAATCTGAAATTTTTACCTGATACAGATGCTTTCATAATAACTAGGGTCTCTTTTTTGCACTTTGGCAAAATCTCGCTCTAGCTATTTTTTATAAATCCGTGAAAAAGCTGTCTATAAATGTAATGTAATACGCTATTTTGAATCGCTATAAATGTAATACGCTAAGTGTAATACGCTGACTTGATGTATAAAGAAATTAAAAATACTTACTTGTTGTGACTTGATGTATTTGAAGAAAAATCTACCGATCTTCTAGCGATTATTCACCGATCTTCTTCTAGCGCTAAAATTTTTTGGTTTGTGGAGAAAAAATTCGGAGCAGAGCATAAATGTGGAGAAGAATGGTTGGGGGGAGGGGATTATAAATAGAGAAGAAAAAGGAAGAGAGAAGAAAAAAGAGGGTTCGTGTCTGCAGAACACCCGTGAGTGGTGGCAGAAAAAAAACGTGTCTCTGCAAAAAAAGGACGGTCACGGGGGAGCAAGGACAGACTCACGGGGAGCCAACAGGCGCGTGGGGGGAGGGGCGCCACGTGGCAGAAGGAGAGGGCTTCACGCGGGGACCCTTCACGCCGTTGGGCCACGTGGCAGGAGCGGGGGAGGCCACGTGGCACCGCCACCGTAGCAACAGGCACAATTTCCCGCGTTTGGCCACGTGGCAGGCGCGTGGTGGCCACGTGGCAGGCGCGTGGAGACCACGCGGCAACAACCGGCCTCCTTTCACGCGGTTGGGCCACGTGGCAGACGCTGAAGAGGCCACGTGGGAACAACCGGCGTCCTTTCACGCGGTTGGGCCACGTGGCAGGCGCGGATGAGGCCACGTGGCACCGCCCAGGCGCACCTTCCCGCGTTTGGCCACGTGGCAGGCGCGTGGTGGCCACGTGGCAGGCGCGTGTAGGCCACGCGGCAACAACCGGCGTCCTTTCACGCGGTTGGGCCACGTGGCAGGCGCGGATGATGCCACGTGGCAGCCTTGGCTCGAAATTTTTTTTGTTTTTTCAGCCAATCAAAAAATTTGAAAAGTTTTGTGTGGGAGCCACCCAAAATTAAAGCCACCAACCGCTTGTTTTAGATGCGGTTGGTTGTGTAAAAAATTATAAAAAAAAAAGGGGTTACCAACCGCTTCTAAGAGAAGCGGTTGGGCAAAATTTTTTTTTCCCAACCGCGTATAAGAGAAGCGGTTGGGTGGAGTGATTTTTTATGGTGGGGCCATGCCAAAAAAATAATCATACCCAACCGCTGCTCTTACATGCGGTTGGGCTTTTTGTGTTGGTAGCCAACCGCTTGTCTTACAAGCGGTTGGGTGGAGAAAATTTTTTTCTCCACCGGTGGGTGTGGATCGGGCCCATATATATATATACATATATATATATATGGGAAAAGCGAATATAATGCTAGCCTCAGATAAGTTGCCTAAGGCTAGCATCCAAAACTACGTAGTTTTAGATAGAAAAAACTCATCTTTCTTTTTATTCTCCCTGTTTCTCTCTCTCCTCTCTCTCTCGCCACCCCTCAGAACCCACCATTGTCATCTCCACTTCACCCGCTCGATAGCCAGCCTCCATTGTCGGCAACCCTCAAAAATCACAATCGCGGACCACCCACCACCCCACCATAAAAAACCACTGCCACCATACAGGAATCCAAAGCTGCTGGTACCTTCCTTTCCTGCCACTTCACGAAACCACCAACCATCACCTCACCAAATTTTCGGCCACCATCGCCGACCAGTCTCCAAGGCCAATGACCCTCGCAAATAATTGTTCAAGGCCACCGACCATCACCACCATCTCAAACCACCACCACCATGCGAGAATCGGTCACTCCCCGTGCTCTCTATCACCGCCACACCTCACAAAAATCTAAATCAGGGCAATTGAGTTGCTAAAATCATAAAGTTCCATTTAATTAAACTCTAATGCATAATGGTTCGAAAGGAACTGAATTGATGGTTTTGCGTTAGATTGATTCGAAAACTCAAACTTTCACTTCACTGTAACAGAAAACGAAATGGGTTTTAGGTTGATATTTCTCGGGCATTTGAACACAAGTACATGATGCCCCACCGCCGGCCTCCATTGCCAGCTCCATTGCTACCGACGATGGAGGTTGATTTCTCTCAGGCATCTGGGTTAATTGAACGACCTAAGGATCTCCTTCACCTTTCTGAAATCTGATCATCACTCATCGCTTGGTTGTTGGCAGAATTGTAATGGTGAAAGTGGAGGCTGGCCGGCAATGGTGGCCGTCTGGTTTGTCTGATCTGCGGCCATGGTGGGTCAACGTTGTGGAGGTTGTTTGAGGCGGCAATGGGTGATCTCGCTACTCGCTAGAGTAGAGAGGCGTAGCAGTGGTGGATTAAGGGGTTATGCTGGCGGGTTGCCGTTGTAAAGGCCGACCGGTGACTGTGGCCGACAATATGAGGGGTCCGATTTGGCTGATCTGATGAAAGAAAGAAAGAAAGAATGACGGGGAAAGACCGAAAGAGATACAGAGTGACGAAATATTGGAAAAAGCATAACAGGAAGGTTAGATCGAAACGACGTAGTTTTGGAAAGTTGCCTAAGGATAGCACCATATTCCATTTCCCATATATATATATATATATATATATATATATATATATATATATTGCATCAAATTTACAGTTATTTTTCATCAATTGGAAAAAAAAAATCGATATATTTTTTGCACCCCTTGGAAAAAAATCTTGGTTCTGCCACTGAAATTTGTAGTGTTAAATATTGTGTTTAGATATAAATGACATGGTGCAATAAGTGAACATGATAGGTATAATGCATGATGTAATAGTTGAATAGAGTTAGCCCAAATCATGTCCAAGTTAAATAAAAAAAGAAAGTGGTCACGAGAATTGTGTCCAAAGCATGACTGTAAAAAAAAAAATTTAAAGCTCCTGATGATTCTCGTACAATTTTACTGTGAGACAAATGACTTGATCAAAAAATTTATGTTGGTAAGGTAAGAATAGGAATATAATGCATGAAAAATGATATCTCTTCTTCAATATACACACATCTTAGAAAGTTACATCTTAGCAACATACACTCATCTTAGCAACATACACTCATCTTAGCAACATACACATATCTCTATACTTGTCATGCACTCCAAGTAGTGATAGGTGGCCTTGAAGCACTTGTAGTACAACAAGTTACATTCATTTGAGAAATAAAAATTGAGGAACAAGATTGTGGACTCCCTCTTCAGGAATGGTTATGCCTTAACCTTGCATGCTGCATAAGCAATCATAGCAAAACTCTATAAAGGGTGAAATTTTGGCTTTTGTCTCTCTATGTGAAAGTTTTTGCAATTTTGTGTAGGTTCACTTAGTAGTAAGAGAAATATATCATGTCAGTGGATAGAAGTTGGATGCAACAGAGGATTGCTCCAAGTGGGATTGGGATATTGGAAGAGTTTAGACAGAGAGTGAATAGGTTTATTCTCTTCGCTTTGAATCAACGAGACTTTGTAGATGACGGAATGATTAAATGTTCTTGCAATGATTGTCAGCTGTTAAGTTGGAAAACGCCTGACGATGTAATTTATGATCTCTTCCTAGAGGTTTTATGAGTAATTATATAAATTGGACGCAACACGGGAAACCAATTCTGATCGTGCTGGTTGAGGTGCCCACTAAGGTTAGAGAAGATAGTCATAGAGATTCGGGATCTTCTCAATGTCAAAATATGGTAATGGAAGCTGGGCTCTCAAGGTTGATTGGGATAACTTTTTTAATGATGGCAATCCTAATGTGGAAGAAGAGCCAAACCAAGTGCTAACAAGTTCTATAAATTGTTAAAAGACTCAGAAGAGTCAATATGGAAAGGAAGTACAAAGCACACCAAGTTATCTGTTATAACAAGGATACTATAATTAAAGTATGAGTATGGTCTTAGTGATAAAGGTTTTGATGGTTTTCTGAAGTTTAATAAAGAAATATTGCCAGAGGATGAAAAGTTGTCTGGCACGTACTATAGTGCTAAGAAAATGACGATGAAACTCAGTTTAGGGTACGAGAAGATAGATGCATGCAACAATGACTGTGTCTTATTCTTGAAGGAGAACAATAATTTGAAGGAGTGTCCGATTTGTGGCCACGTAAGGTATAAACCAACTAGTGGAAAGAAAAGAAAGATAGCATGGAAGATATTGCGATACTTTCCATTGAAACCAAGGCTTCAAAGGTTGTATTACTCTTCTAAAATAGCAGAATACATGAGATGGCATAGCAATGTTCGCAGCAAAGTTCTTGATTTATTGAGACATTCTGCCGATGGAGGCAGGGAAGGAATTTGATTGCAAACGCCCATCCTTTGATGCAGAGGTTCGAAATGTGCAACTTGGCCTTGCTACCGATGGTTTTAATCCTTTTGGGCACTCTAGCACATCTTACTCTACATTGCCCGTGATTGTTCTCCTGTATAACCTTCCTCCAAATATGTGCATGAAGAAGCAGTTCAAGTTTTTATCATTACTCGTTCCTGAACCTGCGAGCCCGGGTAGAAATATAGACGTGTACTTGCAGCCGTTGATCGATGATTTAAGAATTCTGTGGGAAGTTGAAGCCCTAGCATTTGATGCCTCTCTTAAACAGAACTTCAGCTTGATGGCAACAGTCATGTGGACTATCAATGACTTCCCTGCATACAGTATGTTATGTGGGTGGAGTACTCATGGTAGGTTGGCATGTTCTTATTATATGGAAGTGAGTAAGGCTTTCACCTTAAAGCACGAGGAAAGGGCTTCTTTCTAGGAGTTTCATAGACAATTCTTACCGCCTAATCATCCATTTCAAAAATAAAAAGATAAGTTTGACAAAACTGTGGAGCGTCGTGTTGAAACACGGGACAGATTCTCTGAGGATGAAGCATGTAGGTGCGTAAAGGACCTTGACATGGATGCTGTACTTTTTGGATAATGTGCTGCTAGTCTAAAGTTTCCTGGGTTTGGAAAAACACACAACTAGAAGAAAATATGTATCTTTTGGGAGCTCCCTTATTGGCCAACCATCCTCCTCCGCAACAATCTTGATGTTATGCACATTGAGAATAATGTTTTCGAAAATATGTTTAATACAATCATGAATGTCAAGGGCAAATCAAAAGACCACCTAAAAGCATGAAAAGCAAGATTGTATTGCCTCAAGCAATATATACATTGGATAAAAAGCAAATACAACAGGTGTGTGATCGGGTAGGTTAAACACTTGAAGCTGCCGGATGGCTATGCATCTAATATATCACGTTGATGCAACCTTGCTGATTATAAGTTTTATGGTTTAAAGAGTCATGATTGTCATGGTTTATGAAAATGTTTATACCAATTGTCTTTCGTGACCTCTTGCCAAGCCAGTAAATGAAGCATTGACTGAACTTAGCCATTTCTTCCAAAATTTGTGCTCAAAGGTGCTCCAAGAGAGTGATGTTAAGATTCTTAAGGAAAAACATTGTGGAGACAATATGAAAGCTATAGAACATCTTGCTCCCATCTTTCTTTGATTGCATACAACAGTTGACCATTCACATAGCATATGGGGCTAGAGTATGCGGACCTGTGCAGTATCGGTGGCTGTATCCATTTGAGAGGTGATATCACTCATCCATCTTTAAACTGTATTTCACACTTGCATTCATGCGTTGTTTACTGAAAATGACTTCTTTCTTATATAGGTATATGTTTGACCTTAAGAAAAAAAATGCGTAACAAAGTGCGCATTGAAGGTTCAATTGCAGAAGCTTACATCCTTGAGGAGCTTACCAAATTCTGCTCCCTTTACTTTGAGACTAGTGCTGATATAAAGATGAATCGGCTTGATCGCAATGACAATAGTGTTGACATAGAATTCAAAGAGCGTCTTTCCATATTCATGCATCTTGGTCGTGCACTTGGAGCAAGGAGTGGTTGATATTTATTCGACGAAGAGTATATTGCTAGCCCTGCAACATTGTACGCTCTCATGAATTGCAATGAAGTTGTACCTTTTAGAGTGTAAGTAGTTGTGTATATATATTCCTCCTCATAGTACAAGAACATAATATAACGACGATGCTATATAACATACAGTGAATACGATGAGGAAGTGTTATTAGCAAACCCTGGGATATAAAATGGACAACATGAAAAAATGCAAAACCACGCCCTCCCTGAGTGGTTCCAAAAGCGCGTAAGTTCTAAAATCCAATCTCAATTCTAATACAGTGAGATGATATATGCGATTTAATAAGTTAATACTTTGTGCAAATTGTTTGTTGTTATAGACCGCCCAAAATGGAGTTGATACTCATCTCAAATTGCTTGTTGCTAGCTCTAGTAGATTAGTTTCGTGTTAGAAAGGGTACATTATCAACGGGTTTAGGTTTAACACGATGGAAGTTGACCTTACTAAACAAACCCAAAACAGTGAAATTTTAGTAAAAGGTGACTACTATAATGATAATGAGCGTGATTTTTATGGATAGTAGTAGGAGGTTGCTGAACTAGATTATTATGACAGCGGTAATTGACTGGTAATATTCAAGTGCAGATGGTTTGACATTACAGATGGTTTGACATTACAACTGGTATCCGAGTTAGTTGACATGGGATTGTAGACGTTAATAGGAGGTCAAGGCTGGGATCGTATGAACCACTTGTATTTGTAGCTCAAGCAACGCAAGTCTTTTATGCAAAGGGTGTGACAAGGAAGGATCCAAATTGGCGTACTGTTATCAAGACCAAAAGAGGCTTTGTTGATGATGATGTGTTCGCTGAGATGTACCAAGAGGATGATGCTCCCACAGTGATGCTGCCTCATGACGATAACGATCTTGTTGATGAGCCTCTTTACGATTTATGCCATGCTGTGGAAGAGGTCGATGCTGAAGCCCTCTGTGATGATGATGATTCTGAGGAAGAAGTAGAAGAAGAAGAAGATGATGATCAAGATGAAGGGGACAAAGATGGCGAGGATGAGGAATACATTTCATTGTCTATTAGTGATAGTGATTGACTGTGTCAAGCAAAAACATTCTTATCAATCTACTTTTGCACTTGTGGTGGTTGACTATATAAAGCTAAATTGACATTGTTATCAATTAACTTTTGCACTTAAGTCTTTTATTATTCAAGTGAACTATATTTGAAACTGTAAACATATCAGTCGCTTTTAGTTATGATATGTGTTGTTGAAGTTTTCTTATATTACTCCCGAGTGTTTTTTTTTTTTTTGTAGATATGCCGAGATCTAGTGCACCCCAAGGTCGTGGAGGCGGTCGCAGCGGATCTGCTTTGGCCCAGTCAGCCCCCCTCCCCAGGATTGATAATGACGCAACTGATGAGCAGTCAATGTCATCAGTAGCTTCAGTACATGGTGAGATAACAATATTTTGTTGTTATAACATATTTGTTGCAAAATATATAACGTCTTCTTTTTCATCATTTGTAGCTTCTACTACATCTGTACCTAAAGGTATCACACGTGGGATACCTCTTCCAGCCACCCTGGAGCAGAGGATTATTGCTCATGTCCTCAACAATTAGTATGTTTTCAATTTTCAAAGCTCAATTCCTACCATCTTTTATCTAACCTATCTAACTTAATACTTTGTTATTTTGGGATTGATGTATCTCTTGTGATTTCTTGTAATTAGCTTTGTTGAAGATTGCGTTAAGACCAAAATCGGTCCTATTATAATGGCCAACCTTCCACGGCCTTATCAAACTTGGAAGGCGTGGACTGAACCAGATAAGGAACTTGTCTGGAGGAAGTTCTTGGTAAGGATTGTCTATTTTCATTACTTTATTTGGTTTTAAAAGTACATTATTGCTGAATTTTTCTTGCTAATCGTGTTTGAAATTGTGTTGAATTATGTTTAGGACTACTTCAAATTTGAGTTCAACAGAGACCAAAAACTTCGGAGGCAGGCCTTAGAGTGGCATTGTTTAGAAAATTACAAGAAATGGATGCTCAATGTAAGGAGGCAGGCTCTAGCTCGGGCTAACGCGACAAATATTTATATGGCCAGGGACTTTAACCCCGAGTACTTCTTGAAATTCATGTGGGGGCAGCTGGTGGATCATTGGGGTATACCTGAATGGGCCAAGCTCAGTGAGCAAGCCAAGGATATGGTGAGTAGAGAAGAAGATGATGCATAATGTTGGATCACGTCCATATGTTGTGCACAATCTGAAGCTGAGAGAACAAGACCCTGACAAAAGGCCCCCTATGATGCTCCAAGGCTTTGAGGCCACAAACAAAAATAAAGATGGGAAGTGGATTTCTGAGAACGCAGAGCAGTTTGCGGAGAGCAATCGACTATTCTTCACTTTTGCATTCCTATTGTATCCTTATTGGTTGCGACCATGCATTTGCATTTCTATAACATTTATTACTTTCTTATAAATAATGCATATAAGGAAAAAGTGAAGGCCAACTCCCAGGCAGATGGTAGCCAAGCACTGGACGAGTTCTCTTTGTGGTCAGAAGCTACATGGGGTCCTAAGAAGAACCGTATCCTCAGCCACCTTCGTCAATCTGCACGTTCATTGCTAGGCAGACAACAATCATCAGGTGCGACCAGTTGTAGTAGTTCACAGGTTGAAGAGACAGAGAAAGAGCGCTTAGATAGACTTGTTGAAGAAAAAATTGCGATGATGATCCAACAAGGTTTTTGTTAGCCCTATGGTTGGATAACCTAGGCTTACATCTTGTTTTGATGATAACTACACATTGATTATGTTCTAATGTGTGCTTTGAGTATGCTCTTGGTAGGTATATACATGCACACTCATGAATACACATTTGAGAAGTTGGATAGATGGATTAAAGTCAAAGAAGCTTAAAGTTATAGTGGACATGCTATAGAAGTTTCATCAAGTCCAATGTCGAAGAGTAACAAAGAATGCATCGGCTAAGTTACTATCGATTATAATTGATCTTTCCTATTATGTAACTAGTCTTGGTTTGACTATGACCTAAAAAGACCTTAGGACACCTTGTGGATTTCATGTGTGTTCTTAATCATTCATACAAGTGTGGTTCTTGAAAATGAGCGAACTTTGGAGTTTACTCAGATTTTCTCAAAACTTTTTTGGTGCTAATCGTTTCATATCTTGATAAAACTTTTCATTAGTTTTTCTATTCAATACATGGCACATCAAGCCGATTTTTCTAGAGAAAGTTTTGCCCAAAATAGGAAAGGAGGTTCCGTGAGGCAGCCGATAGGCAGTAGGCTAATACAGTCAACTGTAATTGAATTACAGTCGACTGCATTGGTCAAAATTCAGTTCCAACGGCTATTTTCAAGGACAAAACTCCAACGGCTATTTTAGAGGGAATACAGTCGACTGCATTGGATTACAGTCGACTGTAATGGCAGTTTTGCCCATGTTTTGCCTATAACGGCTATATTCCATCTCTTCTCTATATAAATTATTTGGGACTTCATTATACACCATGAAAACCACATTCTAAGCCTCCTTTCATTAGAGAAACATCAAGGCTCATAGATTAAACTTTTCTCTCTTCATCTTCATGATTTTACATCATTAAAGAAAGCATCTTTGTGAGCAATTCTTTGATTGAGAGTGAGCATCCTTCAAGTCATTAATTCTCTCATCTCTCTATTGCACTAGAGCTTCATTTGTACTCATTACCTTTCAAGAGGGTTTCTATGTACACATTTGATCTTTGTAAAAGGTTGTGATCAAGGCTTGGGTTTGTCAAGCTTTGCAGCTTTGGGTTTGTCAAAGCTTGTTCTTGATGTGGGCATAGCATCAAGGGATTGTAAGAGGTTCGATCTTGACCCGTAAGGAAGATCATACTAGTGGATTCTAGGGTCTTTCAAGGGACTTCCTTGAAGGGGTGGACGTAGGCTTGTGGGTATATCAAGCCGAACCATTTAATTCCCCCTGTCAAGTATCTCTAAACCCTTCTCTCTTTACATTATCGTTTTACATTTGTGTTGAGATTGGTTGTTTGCTTATTTGAGTTATTGAGATTGAGGTTTGTTGTTTGTTAATTTTTAAAGTAGTCTTAAAACCCTATTTACCCCCCCTCTAGGGTTATCTTTTTGGTTTCAAGTGGTATCAGAGCCTCGGCTCTTGTTATATTGGGTAACGCCAAGAGAGTTAATCGATCATGGCTTACATTGGGGGAATGGAGGGTAGTTCTACCACTAGGCCTCCATTGTTTAATGGGACCAACTATAGTGTGTGGAAAGTTAAGATGAAAATCTACTTAGAATCTCAAGACTATGAGATGTGGGATATTGTTGAGAATGGCCCATTCGTTCCGATAAAGGTAGTTGATGAGGTTGAAGAGCCTAAATCCAAATCGGAGTATAGTGATCATGATAAGAAGATGATTTGTATGAATGCTAGAGCAAAAAATTGTCTTGTTTGTGCTTTAGACACTAATGAACTCAATAAAGTCATTATGTGTAATTTCGCTAAGAGTATTTGTGATACTCTACAAGTTACGCATGAAGGAACTTCACTTTTTAGAGATTTCAAGATGAACTTATTGTTTAGAGATTATGATTTATTCCATATGCTTCCAAATGAATCCATTATGGATATGAATACTCGTTTCACTAACATTGTAAATCCTTTGAAGCAATTAGGAAAGGAATTTCCTAATGATGATCTCGTAAGAAAGGTAATTAGTCTTTACCAAGAGCTTGGGATGCAAAGATCACCGCCATTCAAGAATCGAAGAATCTAAACATCTTTCCTCTTGATGAATTGATGTGTTCTCTAATGACGTACGAAATGCAATTTAAATCTTTCGATCAAGATGACGTCAAGAAGAAGCCTACATCAATTACTCTTTAAGCATCATCTACAAACTTTGAGTCAAGGGATGATGATGAAAAAAATGAGAAGGATGAACAAGCAAATGTGTGCTTCATGGAAAATGATGAGGTAAGATTTTCTTCCGGTAGTGATAGTGATAGTGAAAACTTCGAAGATGCTTATGATAGCCTATATGAGGAATCCAAGAGAATTTTTAAGAAAAATATTATTTTATCAAAAAAATTGCTTGAAGCTAATAAGCAAATTGAGAAGTTGATAATGGAAAATGATAAGTTGCATGCCAAGAATGAATGCATGTCTAGCCATTTATATGTAGAGCGTGTCAATAATGATTTAGTTGAATTGATTGTGAGCATTCCTAGCACAAAACAAATCTCTTGTAATACTTCGATTTTAGAAAAACAAAATGAAATTTTAAAGCTTGAGATTTGTGATTTGAAAAGATGCCTTGAAAAATTTGTTGATGGTAAAAACAATTTGGATGTCATGCTTGGACACCAAAGAGTTGGCCTAAACAAAGGCGGTGTTGGATTAGATCCCCTCACCTTGCCTCCTAAAGTTTTTAAACAACAAGCTAGGTTAAATGTTCCTCCAAGACAACCAAAGAACTATTGCACACCTTTTACACATTGTGGTTGGTGCAACAAGAAAGGGCATACGACTAGTTATTGTCCTTGTAGAATTGTTCATGTTGGAGGTGTAAAGAAAATGTGGGTTGTTAAAGAGTTTCTTAATGTTGCTAAGACTAACACTTATGGACCCAAGAAAATGTGGGTACCAAAAGTTAGACCTAAATTGTGATTGTAGGTTGTTCAAAGCAAAGGCAAGTAGCAACAAGGAGAAGGCTCCAAGAAAATTTTGAGAAGGAGGAGCAACAAGCTAAATCTTAAGGAGGAGTAAGCATTTCGAGATTGGACATGCTACTTTAAATGAGGAGAGCCTCAAAGCTTGTCAAGAAAATGGACTTCAAGAATGATCACTCATGAGCTCAATTCCTTGGTAATTCATCAAGAGGGTAAAACTTGGCTCTATTCAACATTGTGCTATACACTAAACTTATATGTCATGAAGCATGCACAAATGGTCATACTTATTTCTCATGATATAAATAGCTTGCTTGTTGAGAATTAATGTGAACCTTGCCGATGAATGGTCCTCTTGCATTTATATTGAAAATATTGATTGTTGATGACCATTATTCGCTTTGTGAAAATTCCATGTTGAAATTATGTCATCTTAATGCTTCACAATGTCATTCCTACACACACCCCTTTTGGTAATGCCAAAAAGAGAGCATGACTCGGTTAGACATTTAGTTGTGTTTGTTTGATATTGTTGGCATGCATTGATTGAGGGGGAGCATACATTATGATGAAATATGCATAAGATAACTTGATAGGGGGAGCTTACATACTTGAATCACACACTATCTTATTGCTCTTGAAAAATGAATGAAGTAAATAAGATTAATGAGCTACATTGTGTATCTTTCTTTGGATCATGAAGGAACTCTTGATGTCATCAGTATGAGTTCATGAGTTATATGCACTTCACGCCATTATCTTGCTTATAACTATCTCTTCACACATGCATACCCTTGTCTCTTTGTTGATGACAAAGGGGGAGAAATAATCTTGATTCTATATGCTATGTAATTGTGTGAGAACATTAAAAGAAGAGCATATCTTGTTTTAGCTAGGTAAGCTAGTTACGAGCTTTATTGCTATATGATTTAGATTAACATATCTTGAGTATACAATCAATGACTAAGTGTTCTATGTGAGATTGTTGTGCTTAATTGACTATCATATGATACATCTTACCCTATATAGAATCAATGTTTGTCATCATCAAAAAGGGAGAGATTGTTAGCCCTATGGTTGGATAACCTAGGCTTACATCTTGTTTTGATGATAACTACACATTGATTATGTTCTAATGTGTGCTTTGAGTATGCTCTTTGTAGGTATATACATGCACACTCATGAAGACACATTTGAGAAGTTGGATAGATGGATTAAAGCCAAAGAAGCTTAAAGTTATAGTGGACATGCTATAGAAGTTTCATCAAGTCCAATGTCGAAGAGTAACAAAGAATGCATCGGCTAAGTTACTATCGATTATAATTGATCTTTCCTATTATGTAACTAGTCTTGGTTTGATGCTTGGATTGATGACTATGACCTAAAAAAACCTTAGGACACCTTGTGCATTGCATGTGAGTTCATAAACATTCACACAAGTGCGGTTCTTGAAAATGAGTGAACTTTGGAGTTTACTCAGATTTTCTCAAAAAATATTTTTGGAGCTAATCTTTTCGCATTTTGATAAAACTTTTCATTAGATTTCCACACAAAAAATGGTGACTCAATCCGATTTTTCTAGAGAAAGTTATGCCCAAAATAGGAAAGGGGGTTCTGTGAGGCAGCCGATAGGCAGTAGGGTATTACAATCAACTGTAATTGAATACAGTCGACTGCATTCCAATGCAGTTGACTGCATTGGTCAAAATTTAGTTCCAACGGCTATTTTCGAGGGATTACAGTCGACTGTATTGGATTACAGTCGATTGCAATGGCAGTTTTGCCCATATTATGCCTATAACGGCTATATTTGATATCTTCTCTATATAAATGATTTGGGACTTCATTATACACCATGGAAACCACATTCTAAGCCTCCGTTCATTAGAGAAACATCAAGGCTCATAGATGAAACTTTTCTCTCTTCATCTTCATGATTTTACATCATTAAAGAGAGCATCTTTGTAAACAGTTCTTTGATTGAGAATGAGCATTCTTCAAGTCATCAATTCTCTCATCTCTCTATTGTACTAGAGCTTCATTTTTACACATTTCCTCTTAAGAGAGTTTCTGTGTACACATTTGATCTTTGTAAACGGACTGTGATCAAGACTTGGGTTTGTCAAGCTTTGGAGCTTTGGGTTTGTCAAAGCTTGTTCTTGATGTGGGCATAGCATCAAGGGATTGTAAGAGGTTCGATCTTGACCCGTAAGGAAGATCATACTAGTGGATTCTAGGGCCTTTCAAGGGACTTCCTTGAAGGGGTGGATGTTGGTTTATGTGTATATCAAACCGAACCATTTAAATCTCCTTGTTAAATATCTCTAAACCCTTCACTCTTTACATTATTGTTTTACATTTGAGTTGAGATTGGGTGTTTACTTATTTAAGTTATTAAGATTGAGGTTTGTTTTTTGTTAATTTTTAAAGTAGTTTTAATACCTTATTCACCCCCCCCCCCCTCTAGGGTTATCTTTTTTGTTTCAGTTTTCTTATGCCTGGAGCCAGACATCAGGTAATACCAATTTTCTTAAGTAGTTATGTATTGTGGTCATTTAGTCTGTGATATTGATTTGATTATATTGTGTTGAATCATTTGTATGGCTTCATGAATAGTGGTATTATGCCTAGTGCCGGTGCTTCTCAAGGCGGTGATGACATTGTTGAATCGAACGTGCCTTCAACAATGGACGAAGAAGATGATGATGACAAGGTTGATGGGTCTACCGACTAGTATGTTTTTTGGGTCCTATGTACTCATGAACTTATACTTGAGTCATTTTTACAATTTTGGTTGAAGACTATGTATGTACCTGAGACTTGACATTTTTCTTTGTCAATTTGACGTGATTTGAATGAATGTAGGACAGATTGTTGAATTGGTTTTTGAACGAATGCGGGACATGTTTTGGTTTTTGAAAGAATGCGGGACAGGTTTTGGTTCGTTAATGAATGCGGGACAGATTGTTGAATTAGTTTTGAATGAATGCGGGACAGGTTGTTGAATCAGTTTTGGACAGGAGGTCAAAACAGACCTATTTTTTTAAAGCATAACCCAGGTTTAGCAACCGCAAACTGCGGTCGCTCAACTAGATAATGTAGTCGCTAAATTAAACATTTCAAATTAAAAAACAATATTTAGCGATCGCAATGGCAGTCGCTAAATTAGAAATCGCGGTCGCTAAGTAAAACAAATTGAAAATAAAAATATTTAGCGACCCAAATATCGGTCGCTAAATAAAAAATAATTTTAATTTTAAAAATATTTAGCGACCGCGTTGGCAGTTGCTAAATTTGGTTAACCCGGTCACTAAATTTAGCAACCGATAATTAAATGCGGTCGCTAAAATTTAACCTTCTGGCCTCCATTGACAAAAACGGTTTAGCGACCGCATTTCCTCCTTTAGCGATCGCTTTTTGGCGGTCGCTAAAACCCTTTTTTCCTATAGTGGAACATCCTCCGAGTGTAATTGTCACTCCGTAATTGGTGTCTGTATCTATGAAGGAGCAGTAAGGGTTGGGGCCGCTCCCATCACTGCACGTGCAGTCACGTTGGACAGGCCGCGTACATGCCCTTTCTTTCTATCGACGATTCTCGGTGTACGTATCCAACCCCCTCTTCAATCCCCTAATACTCGTACTCGTACTCGTACTCGTGGAGGCTAATGGTTGACTAGCATGCTGCCCAAACATCTTAATATGTCCATACGAGGGCTGCAAAACATTGGTTTTACATTGAAGTCATTAATGCAATAGACATTGAAGACATTATCAAAATTTTAACTACAGAAAAGTTAATTAATAACTTACATCGATTTGCCGAGCAACCTATGAAAGGAACTCCCCTGTCGGATATGCATCATCCTTATCCACCTATCTGATGTGCATCTGAGACTACGTCAAAGCACACACCTCACCCTTCTTCAGCTCCGGGTGCTCAGCCGCATTCTTATGTGGGATGACGTCGTGCGGTACCGACCCTCCCGTGTGTGTAAGATCCTGAGTAACGACTTGTCTTCTAAACTGATAAGTACTTTTAGATATTATCCGCCTGTCTAATCATTTTTACATTCAGTTATGCTTTATTAAATTGAGCATGTTAGCCCTTATTTTTCTGACCATCTAAAAGGTGAATTTTATGCTCGTTTTAATAATTATGATTCCTGATTTGTCTAAGTTTGATTGCTTTGATGCTCATAACTATTAACGTTGGTCAAAGAATTTTTTTTTTTTTGGTTCTATCTCAATCACTTGATTTAGAGTATTTACTTTATTCTACTGAAGTTCCCATACTTGACAAATCTGCTACTTCTGAGCACGCGTCTTCTAAAAAATATGGTTCATCTCAACATATTTTTGCACTAAAATATTTTGAAAACGTAATCATTTATGTCGCCGTTACATTTTGCATCTTTCCAATGATCTATTTGAAATTTGTCATTGTTATGGAAGTGCTAAAGAAGTGTGAGAGGTTGTAAAGGCCAATTTTTCTATTGGGCATTCTAGTTTGAAAATAACGTAATCGCGAAAAAATTTTATTTTTAAATTATGGATAGGGATATCGAGATTTCACCATGTAGGTCGATTGCCCTTATCAACATAGAACACTAGAGTATTGAAAAGGACAAGTCCAACTGCCGCAAGTTTGCTTCTAAGGCCAACCTAATTGAGCAAAGGCCTTAAAGGAGGCATCTTAAACCATTACTAGAATTAGCACCTCTCCAACAACAGAAAGCAAAAAGGGCAGGCTTCAGGTAGGAATAATCTTACGTTCAGAAACCCACAATAAAATTCAAAAATATAGCAACTGACCTTGTTTCATTTGTGGGAAAGCTGGACACCATGGTAGTTAGTGGATGTAGGAATTGCAAGGCCAAGAGAGCCAACACTAACGGAGGGGCAACCATCACCCAAGGCCTCAAGCTCATTTGCCTGAGACCAATGAGATCGTAGTTGAGGTCGTCTCAGAAGTTAACTTAGTTGACAATATGTTCGAATAAGTGGTGGACATTGGGCCACTAGGCATATTTGTTGAAAATATGAGATGTTCGTCAATTATGAGAAGGTGGGTGATGAAGACAACTTCTTCATTGGAACTCTCCTGCTGCCAATAGTTGACAATATGTTAAAATAAGTGGTGGACATTGGATTTTTTTTCTTAATAAAGAACCTGGTCAGGATGAACTGGGAAGGAGCTGAACCTGGGGCCTACGCTTATATGCGTAAGAAGCAGCAGATCAACGCAAGGTGAGTGCGGCACATGCGCGCGTTGGCAAGTGTAAAGGGTGCTGCAAGGGAGGTGTGTTGGCGCACTGTCTATGGTGACACTTGGGGCGCGTGCGACAGCGTCAGAGCCAGAAATAGACCAGAAGAATAATAGGAATACACTGTGGCAAGGCGGCGTACCGTGGATAATGACAGCAGCGTTGCTGCTATCAGCAAGGGGTGGGGAGAGAGAAAAAAAACTCAAGGCCCAAAAAAAACATGCGGTATACCTCGGAACAGAGGATTACTACTCATGTCCTCAATAATTAGTATGTTTTCAATTTTCAAAACTCAATTCCTACCATCTTTTTGTTAACATATCTAACTTAATACTTTGTTTTTTTGGGATTCATGTATCTCTTGTGATTTTTTGTAATTAACTTTGTTGAAGATTGCGTTAGGACCAAAATTGGTCCTATTAATAAAACCCACCTCCCACGGCCTTATCCGAAATGGAAGGTGTGGACCGAACTAGACAATGAACTTTTCTGAACTTGTCTAGAGGAAATTCTTGGTTAGGATTGTTTATTTTTCATTGCTTTATTTGGTTTAGAAAGTACATTATTGCTGAATTTTTCTTGTTAATTCAGTTTGAAATTGTGTTGAATTATGTTCAGGACTACTTCAAATTTGAGTCCGACAGAGACCAAGAATTTGGGAGGCAGGCCTAGGAGTGGCATTGTTCAAAAAATTACATGAAGTGGATGCTCAATACAAGGAGGCATGCTCTAGCTCGGTCTAACTGGACGGATATTTCTGTGGCCAAAGACTTCAATCCCGAGTAGTTCTCAAAAGCCATATGTTGTGCGCAATCTAAAGCTGAGAGAAGAAGACCCTGACAAAAGGCATCCTACTATGCTCCAAGGCTTTGAGGTCACACACAAAAATAAAGATGGGAAGTGGATTTCTGATAGCTCAGAGCAGTTTGCGGTGAGCAATCAACTATTCTTTATTTTGGCATTCATATTGTATCCTTATTGGTTGCGACCATTTGCATTCCTATAACATTTATTACTTTCTTATACAAAATGCATTTAAGGAAAAATTTGAGGTCAACTCCCAGGCAGATGGTAGCCAAGCAATGGACGAGATCTCTTTGTTGTCAGAAGCTACAGGCCCCGTATCCTCAGCCACCTTCGTCAATCTGCACGTTCATTACTAGGCAGACAACAGTCATCAGGTGCAACCAGTTGTAGCAGTTCTCAGGTTGAAGAAATGGTATATATATAGCTTAGACATACTTGTTGAAGAAAAATTGCTATGATGATCCAACAAGGTTTTATTATGCTCGGAGCCAGACAAAAGGTAATACCAGTTTTCTTAAGTAGTTATGTATTGTGGTCATTTAGTTTGTGATCTTGATTTGATTATATTGTGTTGAATTATTTGTATGGCTTCATGTAGAGCGGTATTGTGCCTAATGTCGGTGATTCTCAATGCGGTAAGGATATTATTGGATCGAACATGGCTTTAACAATGGATGAAGAAAATGATGATGATGAGGTTGATGGGTCTGCCGACCAATATGTCTTGGGGTCCTATATATTGTAGTTGTGTAGCTCGTGAACATATACTTGACTCGTTTTTCCAATTTTGGTTCAAGACTGTATATGTACGTACCTGAGAGTTGACATTTTTCTTTGTCAATTTGATGTGATTTTAATGACCTATGTTTATAATTTGATGATGTAAAGCTTTGTTGATGTGCTTGGTTTGGGATTGACGTATTGAAATCAATATGGGACTTGTTTTTGGATGTGTAGAGCATATTGGTTTTGGACAGGTTGCTTGAGTGAATGCGGGACAAGTTGTTGAATTGGTTTTTGAACGAATGCGGGACATGTTTTAGTTTTTAAAAGAATGTGGTTGTTGAATTGGTTTTTGAACGAATGCGGGACATGTTTTAGTTTTTAAATGAATGTGGTTGTTGAATTAGTTTTGAATGAATGCGGGATAACTTGTTGAATTGGTTTTGGACAAGAGGTCAAAATAGACCTATTTTTTTAAAGCATAACCTAGTAATAGCTACAGCACATCGCGGTCACTAAACTAGATAATGCGGTCGCTAAATTAAACATTTTAAATTAAAAAAACTATTTACCGACCGCAATGGCAGTCGCTATATTAGAAAACGCGGTCGCTACCTAAAAACATTTTAAATAAGAAAAGTTTTTAGGGTCACAATATCGGTTGCTAAATTAGAAAAAGCGGTCACTAAATAAAAACCAATTTAAATTTAAAAATATTTAGCGATCGCGTTGGCAGTCACTAAATTTGGTCAACGTGGTCGCTAACTTTAGCGACTGATAATTAAATGCGATCACTAAAGTTTAGCGACCTAGCCTCTACTGACAGTTTCAGCGACCGCAAAATGCGGTCGCTAAAACGGTTGAGCGACCGCATTTCCTACTTTAGCAACCGCTTTTGGCGGTCGCTAAAGCCCCTTTTTCCTATAGTGGAACATCCTCCGGGTGTAACTGTCGTTCCCCAGCTGGTGTCTATAACTGTGAAAGAGCAGTAAGGGATGGGGCCGCTTCCATCACGACAAGTGCAGTCACATTGGGCTGGCCACGTACGCGCCCTTTCTTTCTATCGACGATTCTCGGTGTATCCAACCCCCGCTTCAATCCCTTGGTACTCGTACTCGTACTCGTTGAGGCTGATGGTTGACCAGAATGCTACCCAAACATCCTAATATGTTCATACGAGGCCGGCAAAACAGTTATTTGACATTGAAGACATTAATGTAACAAACATTGAAGACATTATCGAATTTTAACTATAGATAATTTAATTTGTAACTTACATCGATATGTCGAGCAATTGGTGAAACGAACTCCCCCCGGATACGCATCATCATTATCCACCTTCATGATGTGTGTCTGAGAGTATGCCATAGCACACACATCATCCTTCTTCAGCTCCGGGTGCTCAGCCGCATTCTTATGTCTGATGACGTCGTGCGGTATCGAGCCTCCCGCTTGTGTAAGATCCTGATTACCGATTTGTCTTCTAAACCGATAAGTACTTTTGGATATTATCGGCCTGTCTAATCATTTTTACATTCAGTTTATGCTTTATTAAATTGAGCATGTTAGCCCTTATTTTTCTGACCATCTAAAAGGTGAATTTTATGCTCGTTTTAATAATTATGATTCCTAATTTATCTAAGTTTGATTGCTTTGCTGCTCATAACTGCTAACATGGGTCAAAGGATTTTTTTGGTTCTATCTCAATCACTTGATTTGGAGTATTTGCTTTATTCTACTGAAGTTCCCATACTTGACAAATCTGCTACTTCTGAGCATGCGTCTTCTAAAAAATATGGTTCATCTCAACATATTTTTGCACTAAAATATTTTGAAAACGTAATCATTTATGTCGCCGTTACATTTTGCGTCATCTTTCCAATGATCTGTTTGAAAATTTTCATTGTTATGGAAGTGCTAAAGAAGTGTGAGAGGTTGTAAAGGCCAATTTTTCTGTTGGGCATTCTAGTTTGAAAATAACGTAATCTGGAAATTTTTTGATTTTAAAATTATGGATAGGGATATCGAGATTTTACCATGTAGGTCGATTGCCCTTATCAACATAGAACACTAGAGCATTGAAAAGGACAAGTCCAACTGCCGCAAGTTTGCTTCTAAGGCTCACTTAATTGAGCAAATGCCTTAAAGGAGGCATCTTAAACCATTACTAGAATCAGCACCGCTCCAACAACAGAAAGAAAAAAGGGCAGGCTTCAGATAGGAATAATCTTAGGTTCAGAAACCCACGACAAAATTCAAAAACCTAGCAACTGGCCTTGTTTCGTTTGTGGGAAAGCTGGACACCTTGCTAGTTAGTGGATGTAAGTACTGCAAGGCCAAGAGAGCCAACACTAAGGGAGGGGCAACCATCACCCAAGGCGTCAAGCTCATTTGCCTGAGACCAATGAGATCATAGTTGAGGTCGTCTAGGAAGTTAACTTAGTTGACAATATGTTCGAATAAGTGGTGGACATTGGGCCACTAGGCATATTTGTGCGAAGAATGAGATGTTCGTCAATTATGAGAAGGTGGGTGATGAAGACAACTTCTTCATGGGAACTCTCCTACTGCCAGGGTTTTGGGGATATGAAATTAACTAAATTTACCTCCAAACAATCTATCACCCTTGAATCTATTCTTCATGTTCCAGACACCTATAGAAACCACGTGTCTGGATCCCTTTTTGAACAAAGCGTAAGTCAAAGTGGTCTTTGGATCTGATAAGCTTTTCTTAGTTAGTACGGGGTATTTGTTGAGAAATCATTTTTAATGGGTGGCATTGGGGTATCTTGACACGTGGCATGCTTGATTTAGACATGTCAATGTTGCATCAATCAGAAGGTTGAAACATTTAAACCTTATATCTAATCTAGTCAATAGCAAATTTAGCAAAAGGGAAACTTGCGTAGAAGCCAAACACCCTAAGCCTTTTAAATATGTGGAAAAGAATATTGAGCTATTAGAGCTCATCCACAGTGATTTAGTTGACTTTTAAGAACACAACTAGTAGAGGAAATAACCTTTGTAGTTGGTGTATCTCCTCAAATCAAAGGAGAAGCATAGAATTGAACCATTTAAAGTGTATCAAGAATGAGAATCAAAGGTCATTAGTGAAAGAGGATGAGGTTATAGAAAGACTGAGAGGTATTTTGATAAGCTAGTTAAGGGAGAAATTGATGATAGCTTGTGCGAACTAGATGACTCGTTTGATGATACTAATCCGTGATTTGGTTCGTAGAGTTAAAACATATTATGTGAAAAGTGAACGAATCTTTGAAAAGGATGAAAGTCCGAAAGGCTATTGGACAAAATGGCATTCAGTACTGAGGTTTGGAGATGCTTAATTGATGTGGACATAGATCTGATGACTATGTGGTGCAACAAATCTCATATTGTTTGAAATGCCTCCGAAGTGGAAGAAAACACTTTAACACCTTCATATAAGAATAAAGGAGATACCTAAAGCTGTAAGAATTAGAGAGGGATCAAGCTTAGTTGTAACATCCCGCACTTTTTGAGCTATTTAAAATAATTATCCATGACCCGAAAATTAAACGGGCATTAAATTGGTGTAATTCTCAGGTCGTGATAAAAATGGTATCAGACCAATACAGTCTTGCAATAATTAGAGCTTATGTACCTGATTCTGTAGACTTGTCAGAGCAGGGTAGAATAGACATTTAGGCGCTGTAAAATATTGTTTAGGCTATGCTTTCGAAGTAGGGTGCAAACCATCGAGAGTATTGGGGACTAGGGTTTGGACTTATTCTAATAGGGGTTTGAGAGCCATGTACTTGTTGATTATCTTAAGTGATATATATTGCGTCTTTTATGTGACGAACTTTCTTTTCATTTAGCTAAAGGGTGTCTAGCCAAGAAGCCCTTACCAAACCTTCTATGGAAAAGGGAAATTCCTCTCCATCCCAGGAAATACCGTCGACCGGGCAACCCCAGAAGCCTGACCCAAGGACGTTGATGAATCCATGCTCTAGGGCCATATGGGTACCTACATCTGGTAGAGAAGGATATAGACTTAGTAGGATTAGGGCGGCAATAAGAAATAAACTTCAGGAAGAGAATGCCTTTCTGCGGAAGGAACCGCACAAAGCTTGGCATAACCTACGAAAAAACTTTCAAAAGAATTCAGCACCTCGGACGAGCGGAAAAACTAGTTCGCTGCCATGCCTCAGGTGTAACCACTTCCATCCTCGTCAACCCTGTTGGTGGCAAATGGGGGAATGTTTCGCATGTGGACAACAAGGACATTTCATAAGGAATTGCCCTAGAATCGGACCACAGAGTTAACCAGGGGATGATGCAACAAAACCCCAGATAACGATAGGAGTTCTTGCCATGACCTCACAGAACGCGCAGGCATCCGATTCAACGATAACGAGTGCATTCTATGTTCCTTCCATCTTTGCAAAAGTATAATTAATTTTGGTGCCATGCTTTCAGCCGCATCTCCTAGCTTTGTTAAATGGTTACGCAAGCAGTAACAGCCCACGTTACGATAGTGGTTGGCACATTGATGAAGTGTCCACTAGATTTAAAGTAAGATTCCTTGATAACGGTGGAATTAGGTCTTAGGGATATATTTACACTATTCATGTGTGTTCTGAGAACCGTTTTCCGTTCATCACGATGCACTGAATCATAGGCAATACTGATTTTGATAGTTCAAATTTTCATGGTGATTTGAAAAGGTTAACAAGGATGGAACCTTCATTGTGATTTGCTTGGGGGATTTGCTTTGATCTGATATCATATGCCTATGGTCTTAGTTTTAACAAAGGAAAATAATAGTATATGATTTAGGAATAAGATTCTATAGACTTTTGAGTCTAAGATAATCTATGATTTAGATTAAACTTTGGAAGTGTGGATTAAGTTTGAGAAATTTTTAGGTTTCAGTACAAGGTTGAGATTTTGGCCGAGTACGCAATATGAAAAACCCAAATCATTTTGCCTTTAGATTTGACAACTTTTAAGCGTTAACTAAAGAAGATGATTGAGGGATAAGACTACAAACTTTTGATAAGTGATTTGAAAACTTAGAGTCTTAAACTTTAGTAGGGTTACGATACATGATTGTGTAGAATCATAATATTTGTGTCAGTTTAAGGTAACACATTTCCTTGTTATGGATTCGATAATAGTTCGAAGTTATTTGGTTTGAGACATTAGAGTGCGCGGCAGAAGCGTAGTACCTAGACGTTCCAACTAATATGAGATCCGAGATCAAATTTCGAGGTCGAAATTTTTTAAGGTGAGGAAAATGTAACATCCCACACTTTTTGAGCTATTTAAAATAATTATCCATGACCCGAAAATTAAACGGGCATTAAATTGGTGTAATTCTCGGGTCGTGACATGAGTTGTCAAACAAAGAAGCTTATCCAGAGCGTATTCAAGGTACACCAAGAAGGTAGACTAAAACATTTGAGAATCAATTTGCTATCTCCCAGGAGGTCTATTGCGGAAACTATTTTGAAGGTTCCAACGCAAGTTTTGTGGTGGGATCTCTAGAGGAATGGAGTGCCTATCAATTACATTGAGGTGATTAAGGATATGTATGATCAAGCGACTACTAGTTGTGGGAACAACTGATGGAATGACTAGTGGTTTGCAAGAGCGTTTGGACTGCACCAAGTGTTAGCGTTAATCCGATATGTATTTAATAGGGTTATAGACGAGCTTCATAGAATATTTGGGATAACGTCCAATTTGTACATTATTTGCAGATGATATAGTTCGAAATCACGTGACTGGATTATGACTAAACGTCAACTTAGAGTTATGTAGAAGTACATTAAAATCCAAAGGCTTTAGGTCAAACCTGGAATGCAACTTTAGTAAAACTAGGAGGAGGCCGAGGCAAAAAAGTAACAAAGGATGGTCAACAAGTACCTAAGAAATGCATCTTTATATATCTTGGATTACTAATGCTCATGGATGGATATCTTGACGAGGATACTCCCTGAAGGATAAGAGCACGTCGGATAAGTGGAGGTCTATTTCTGTGGTGTACAATGATTGTAACGTTCTATCTCTAACATGAAGGGAAACTTCTATAGGGAAACAGCGAGACCAACATTGTTGTGTCATTTAGAATATTGCTCAACTAACACTCTACTTAATTATCCAATTTGTCTAATTTCAAATTGATTGGTTTAAGAGTAAATGAATTTTTTTGTTTGTTTATCCAATTTAAAACGGTTTCTACAATGTCCTCTTTATACCGAAAATCTTACCACCATTTCCAAACCAAACAATTGACCTCACAATTTCTCTCTCACGCCTACCATACTCTCATCTCTCTCATTTTCTTTTAGTAATGTAGCAGGAATGCATTATTTTTTCATATAGAAACCATAGTTAATTATCTTTCATTTGATGGTTATCCTTTTATTTCTGCAAATGTGCTCTTATATGTGCATTTCTTACTTTTTTTTTGTTCATAAAAAATATGTGCGTATACGGGTTTGATATCCAAATAGAACTTTGTTGAATGTAAAACTCAAATTTGCTATCAAACAATAAAGTTGAGTTACTATATGATGCTCAAAGTAGAATGCTTTCAACAAATTCAGAAATATGGAAACGAATACAATGATTTTGATAACCAAACAAAGCATAAGAAACATGATCCACATATAATGAGTTTAGCCAAAATGGAAATGCTTAAGTCGATGTGTAGCCACAGAGTAATAGAATAAGAAATGAGGATATCTTTAACAAAGATGTGGGTTATCTAAATTATTGTGAATCTTTTGCTAGAAAAGAACAATCCCAGCAGTTTCTTAGTTGTGTTTTGGTAAGAGAGAATGACAAAATTCTCCTTGAATTATACACATATTTTTGCTCCTTAGTCTGCTTAATACCACGTGGCCTAAATTGTGACTACACTCCATTGGGGGGTAACAAACCCAATTGTTTCCAAGCCCATAACAAATGAACCTCACGCATACGATAGGGTTTTGATTTGGTAGAGACAGAGCCATGGCCGACGAGCTTGGTTTCCGTAATTCCCATGGTGGTGGACGCGATGTTATGTGAATTTGCACCAAAACAAAAAATCCTTATATTGAAGTGAACTAATCTGTAGTGATGGCTTGGCCCAGTTAGAATTCAGATTCCAATTGCTTCGCCACGTAATCGAATAGGCAATTATGCCCTTACTTTAACTACTTAAAAATGGATTTTAAACAGAAATTAGTTTTTGGACAGATTTGGAACGTAAGGTGCAATTACGCAAATGAACCTGCAAAACCGTGTATAGTTTAAGGACCCTTTTAGTAATATGTTTTGAATTAGTAACTTCATTGATGGGGTTCTATTTGTACTCTTGCTTTCTTTAGTTATTAAAAGCATGCCTAACCAGAAAGCCCATTGAACTCCACATGCAGCACCTCACCTAGGGCTAGCCAAAGCCCCTTTGAAAAAGCGTGTGATTCGTGTGGTTAGCGCGAGATGGAAAGCCCTTTTGAGGCATGCTAGTGGATAGCCCTTTTGAGGTGTGCTTTTTCCAGGCTGGGCAAACTTCCCCCTATAGGGTGTGAGGTCACACGGACATGGTAATTATGAAGTTTATGGGTTACAAATTCTTTTGCCAAATTCTCATTCATTGAACACATTAAGAACCACCATCAGAACCTTCTACTTTGCCTCTATTCTATATGGCGCCAAATCACTGCCGGTTATTGAAACAAGTACCATGATATTACAGAATAATTTCATCCTCTTGCAATCGTCATGTTCGTCATCCATAATTTTATGTGTAAAGATAAACCGCATATGTACTCAAAACGAGATTTAAAAAGATAGGGCAGGATTGTGCTTCTGTCGCTTGGTGAGTTGTAACCCCCCGGAAATTCCCAAAGCATTAGACAATCATTCGATCAATAACTTAATTGTTCGAATTACCTTAATTCAATAAAACAACCCCACTGTATATCAGAGTTTCTACAATAACTCAAATTCTCAAATAATTGTTCTTAACTGCAAAGACTAAATTTAAATCCTCAAGAAAGCCAATTCAACAATTCTTTCCCTCGTTGCGCATTAACAAAACAAAACAATAAAATTTACGCCAACTTCTTTTCTAGGCTCTAATAATCCCCAAGTAATCTACTGATGATTATTACTTACAGAATGGAACAGATAAATGTGCCTTTTGAGAGCTTAGTAAGGTCGCTCAAGATTCAGACGGAATGATTGCAAACAATTTACAGATATAATTCAATGACAAAATGGGAAAGAAATTCAACTCGATCTCTTCGATTAGTTATCAATAAGAGCATTTTCAGATAGACTGTAAACAATTTAGATGATATTGAACATGAGTATTTTGTAAAGCCACACGGACAGTGCAGGGTAACACTTAGCAAAGTCACAAAAGTATTGCTCAATAACAATGGTAACTACATATGCATATGTACACTAGATATTCCATCAATGTACTAGCCTTGTGTCCCTTATAGTAAACAGACCATCCTTCTATCACTCTCAATACAGACCATCCTTATAACGCCTCAATGCACTATCTCATGTCAATATGCATAAAATAATAATTGCTAAATCAACATGTAAATTGATGTTTGATGGGCAATGACTAATGAGCATCGATACGAATGTCAATGAACATTTAAGGCTCAACGAAAGGTTTCAAAGGTGTTATCCCTATGGTTGGATAACCTAGACTTACATCTAGTTTTGATGATAACAACACATTGATCATCTTCTAATGTGTGCTTTGAGTGGATTCATAATAGGTATACACATACACACTCATGAAGACACATTTGAGAAGTTGAATATGTGGGTTAAAGTCAAAGAAGCTTAAAGCTATAGTGAACATGTTATGGGAGTTTCATCAAGTCCAATGTCAAAGAGCAACAAAGAATGTATAAGCTAAGTTACTATGAATTATGATTGATCTTTACTATTATGTAACTAGTCTTTGTTTGATGTTTGGATTGATGACTATCACCTAAAAAAGGATACCTTATGCATTTCATGTGAGTTCATAATCTTTCAAACAAGTGTGGTTCTTGAAATGAGTGAACTCGAGCTTTCTCATATTTTCTCAAAAATGTTTTTAGAGCTAACCTTTTTATATTTTAATAAATATTTTCATTAACTTTTCAAGGCAAAAAATGACACCTCAATCCAATTTTTTAGAGAAAGTTATGCTCGAAGTAAGAAAGGGGATTTTTTTAAGGCAGTCAAGTGATGGGCAGTAAGGTAATGCAGTCGACTGCATTGCCAATGCAGTCGACTGACTTTATTTACCGTTGGTTGAAAACTAATGGCTAATTTTGCACAAAATCATGCCAAAACTTTCAATAACGGCTATATTTGATATCCACCCTATATAAATGATTTGGGGCTTCAACATACACCATAGAAACCACATTCTAAGCCTCCATCCATTAGAGAAAAGTCAAAGCTCATAGATTAAACTTTTCTCTCTTCATCTTCATGCTCTCTTCATCTTCATGATTTTATATCGTTAAAGAAAGCATCTTTGTCAGCAATTCTTTAATTGAGATTGAGTATTCTTCAAGTCATCAACTCTCTTATCTCTCTATTGTACTAGAGCTTCATTTGTAGTCATTTCCTTTTAAGAAGACTTCTTTGTACACATTTGATTTTTCTTAAAGAATTGTAATCAAGGCTTGGGTTTGTCAAGTCTTGGGTGAGCTTTGGGGACTCAAGGCTTGTGCTTGTGTGGGGAATGTAAGAGCCCTTTTTTATGCTAATGAAGATCATATTTGTTAGAAAATAAATTAAGGAATAAATCATTAGAGAAAATCGGTCGTTAAACCATCTCTGATGGATTCCGTCGAATGAATCCTGATGCATTCAAATGAAACTTTGTATAGACGAGTTAGCTTAGACTTACTGAAAGTTTTAGTCGATGAATAGTTTTTCAGCCGAATGAATAGTGTTTGCTTTGAATGAATAGTATTTTCAGACGATGAATAGTGTTTCAGTCGAATGAATAGTGTTTCAGTCGATTGGGAATATCTTTCGGTCAAATGGATTGATCAAGTGTGAAGGAGTATTTCGAAGGAATATCATTTTCCTTTGAATTAAGGTGTTAGATTCCCTTTTTGTAAATATTAGAAAGTTTTGGACACATTTTGAATAAGTATCAAAAGTTGGGGGAGTGTTAGTGTAATTTGCCAACTTAGAACTTTCCTTTAAATAGCTTCCTTTTTTTTCTTTCAAGCCCTTTTCTTTAGGTTCTCTTGCTTCTCTTTCTTAAAGGTTGAGAGAGAATGGGAGAAGGCTTATGAGGCTCTTTAGATTCTAAGGTTGGCGCTTTAAGGATTTCGTACCAAAAGTTGATTAAGGTAAGGGATTTCGTACTTCTTGCTGTGGTAAGAAATTGTTACGTAGTATCGCTTTGCTAATTGTTGTACGACTTTGGAGTTTTTATTCAAATTGCTTCATAATTACCTTCGTTGCTATTTAAGTTTGAAATTTGTAAATTGCATACGATCATTAAAATGAACAACCTTTTGTTAAAAAAGAAGTTTTTAAGACTTTTGTAGTCACATAGTGGCTTTTGCAGTCACCTTAGTGGCTTTTGTAGTCACTTTATGTGACTTACAGATAGTCCTCACAATGACGGCTATTACGCTATCGGTATGCGTTTCGTACCTTCGGGTTCTGTATTCAATTTGGGCCTATGGCCACTAATGATCATTTCGTATATTTGTTTCGCCTCATTTGCATTATTGACAATGGCTCTCGCTTGTTCTTCAGGTTTTTGCTTTGTTTCGGAATACGAACAGTTGGAGTAGTAAGCTCATCTAGTTCCCCTGGTTGAGTATTGTCCAACAAATTGTTTATCACCAATTGATATTAATGTATTTGCTTACCATTTGATTTCTCCTTATTGGGTTATTTAAGCTCATCCCCCATTTGTTTGCCTTGTCCCTTACCACAGGTGGTAGACATGATTAGAAGCATGGCACAATTGGGGAATTAGAGCTTCTATTTTGTTAGCATGCCAAAACAATGTATTCTTTTCTGAAAACTTTACCCGAATGTGGGTAATTTGATTTGGGATTAGACTTTTGTAATAAAATTTGGGGATAGATTATTATTTTGTGATTAGATGGATTGAAAGAGGCTGAGTTTTAATTAAGCCTCTATCTTTTGAAGATATTTTTTCGATAATTGATTAGACGCTTTGTTTATACCTTGGTGTAATTGAGTATCTATTAGAATGCATATGATTTTAGGACTTGGAATTTTTGGTAATGGCTCCCAAAGTCAGGGGCGTTACAATGGGGATATCGCCAAGTATTGTAAGGGTTTTAATCTTGACCTGGAAGAAAATTGTTGCTAATGGATTCGGCTCCTCCTGCAAGGGACTTCCTTTCAAGTCGAACCATTTAAATTTTCTTGTCAAGTATTTTTAACTAAATATCTTTACTTATTACTCTATAATTATTTGAGATTGTGTAGTTAGTATCTTCATTTAATGTTAATTACTTTGATCGAGATTCATGATTGTGCCTAACTTAAATTCCCCATTAAATTTTGAAAACACTATTCATAGCCCCCACCCCCGCCATGGTTCTTTTATTGGTTTTAAATGTCAATAACACATTCTCATATAAAAACATAACAGTGTTCAAAGAGATTCGATAACAAATCAAAAAAATATATATGAGATCAATTGGATGAATTGGGTTTCGGATATAAATCCCTTATCTCGATCCAAGCGATGCGCCGCTAAGCAACCTCGTTCAAAAATTCTTTGACTTAAACTAAATTGGCAAATTACTTATCAAAATAAAATCTAGCCTCATAACATTATGAACCCAATACTACTTGCTTAAACGCTACTCAGTTCGACACTCTCAACACAACCTAAATCGAAATGGTCCCTCCTATGTCCAAACCTAGTTAGAAACCCTCACACCAACCTCAAAACATAATAGTGGCATAAAGTTCCTAATAAATCCTTATAAAATAAATATGTACCTTAAAACAACATGAAAAGTTAAAATCTAAAATTTTAAATATTTTTAAATCAAAAATAATTTCTTTAAATGCAATAAAAGTCCATAAGATATATATGAAAATTATAGAAACTGAAATTAGGATTTTAAAAGCATTTAAACCATTTTATATCATTTGTTTCACTAAATTAAATGCGATACAGATAAAGGTACCAAATTGACTCTAAAATTTATAAAACTTAAACTCAGACTTTTCTATACGATAGAAACATTGCTATAATTTTTCCAGAAATTTTAAAAAATCCAAAAAAAATTTAGAAGAATCAAACTTGCAGCAAATATTAAAAATACTAAAAATTTTCAGAAAAAGTATAAGAATTTGTCAGAAATTCTAATATAGCTTAAGCTACCCTAATGCAAATGTAAAAACAATCACTATGTGTCAACCTACGCATGCACTATACACAAACCTGAGCGTGTGGTACACTAATGCGAGCATAGGGTACGACCCTGATGCACAAACCCATTTTTTCTTCCTCTATTTCTACAAAAACCAGAAATCACACACTCACACACGTCACGGAAACCCCTCCCCACTTCCTTACACACGCGCGCACAGACACTTTTCCATCTTTTTCCTCTTCTTTTCAAAACCCATTTCGCGCGCACACACATAGAGACATACACACGCTACTGCCTTGTAGCCCTTCTTCCAAAACACCCACTTCTCACACACTCACTACCATGGCTATCCACACACTGACACATCACGGCACCGTGCTGCTCACACACACAAAAACTTCATGGCACCATTGCACTCACACACACACCCATCACGGCAACATGGTTGTATCTGTCTTGAACCACTTGCTTCTGTCACACACACGAGCACACACTCACGGCAGCACACTGTAAATTGGCTCACACACAGCCAAAGTTCACATAATACATTCTTATACACATACAAACACATCGCAGAAACACACGAACACACGCACTTACCCACAAACCACAGCACCCTCACACACAGTTGCACAAACAGGTTTTACGCACTCAACAGCCCATTACCCCTTCCATGAACAAAAGGGAATTCAAATGACACAATTCTTATTTTATGTTTAAAGCACGGGATAAATAGAAAAGTAATAAAGCATTCGACAATTATAACCTTGCCTTACAATGAGAAATGAATTACGGTAAGTGGTTTCATATGTGCTGGTGGCGCCACATGGTGGTGGTAGTGTGCGAATAGTCGCGGTGTAAGTGGGTGGAGTGGGGGGGTGGGGGGGTAGCGGCATCGATGGTGGAAGTGGTGGGGCGGTCAAATGATGGTAACAGTGGTGGTGGTGGTGGCGGCAACAGTAATGTGGTGGCATCAACGATGGTAGTGGTGGAGGTGGTGGGTAAGTCAACTGATGGTATCAGTAGTAGTGGTGCTAGTGGTACCAGGAAATAATTACTAGTAATGTTGGTGACATAAGTTATAATGACGGTAGCAAAGACGATGCATGGTGGTGGTGGTGGTGTTGTGACATCGGTGGTGGTGGTGGTATGGCATCAAAGATAGTGGTAGTGTCGGTCTAGTGATTGTAAAGATGGTGGTGGTGGTGGTATCCAGCTGCCACTAATAGTGTGTTAGCGATGGTAGTTATGGTTGAGGCAAGAGATGGTGGTGGTGATTACAGACATATTGATTGTGGCAGGGTTAATACAATTGCATAGATGGTAATGGTAATGACAATATGTGTCTACTTTGGATAGTTTGGTAAGATGTGGATGAATTGTGGTTCCTCCGCCCTATATTGTGGCATTTTGGTTCGGATTTATTACGGGTTAGTCGAAGGATGGACATTGCGGTGTTGTAGATCCCGGGAGGTGTGATGGACTCTTAAACAATGTGCTCACCTTTGTATCGTGCGGTTACCGATTGTCTGCGTTATTGCTACCACTTATAATTTGTTTTTTATTTATGTTCAGTTTTCACCTGTAAATTTTGCATGTTACTTTAAGTTGAGTTAAAGTGTAGGATATGCTCTGCTTTAATTCAATTGTAATGTGTATAAATTTATTAGGTTTATTGTTAGTGTCGGCCTTCATGGTCATGTATACTGAGTCATGGAAATGTCGTGACCGATAATGTCTGTAAGCTCTACAACAGAGCGACTGTGTATTTTTAAATTATCAATGCAATTATCTTATTATCAAAAAAAAAATGAAATGAAATTTCATCAATTTCGTACTTCAAAACACATTGTACTTGAATTTGAATTTTGACTATGAATTGGACACTCACGCAACAATTGAGAAGTTAAGGATGTGGGATGCCAAAATTGAAACTGGAGGTGTTGTTCATCAATCATGACCCTAAATTAGGAGGTTTTGTACTTGATTAGTTCAAAATGATATATAACGACGATGGTTCATAGTAATATCAATACAAGGCTTGAGATTTGGTTCACAGCATGAAAACATGTAAGAGTAAGTTGGAGCCAACCCCACGTCTTTCCTAGCTCCATAGGTTACAGAAGAAGTACCAATCTTCTTGTGGAACTAGTCAAAGATGAAAATAAGATACGCCACCTGAACATAGTAGGCTGTATATAGATTGTTCGAGCTTAATTCATAACACTTGACGAATTTTAACCTCTCATAAAAAATGACTTTAGTTATTAAGCCAACGAGATCGGTGTTTTAAGTATCTTTATCTTTTATATGTTAGGATAATAAGGTCGTCATGCATCAAATAGAGGAACCTATGATCAGCTTTTGCAAAAGCGACGGCGAAGGCGATATATTTCAGAGTTTCCATTAGTTAGGAACAGTTGGTTGTTGTTACTCAGTTGGATGAACATCTGAGTTGTTGCTTACTTATAATTCTACAAATATATTGCAATTTAATTTGGGAGTAGATATTACCTTTTCCTTTTCGGCCCGAAGAGTATCCATTTAACAATCGAAACAGGGTGGGGCTCTGAAAATACTAATTTAGCTAAATATGCACCCTTAAGTCGTTGCAAAAGTGTTAGCGACACTTTTGATCGTTATGTTATAGAAAGGTTTGAATTTAGTTGAAAAAGAAGGTATGTTTGGTCATTGTTGCTGCTAAAAATATGCTCTGCGCAAATTCCGGAACCCGAGCGTTGACCGATGACTTGCAAGACAGAAAACGAGTGATTGCAGGGTGGGGTTCCTGACGGAGAACTCTCCGATGCTTAAGTCAGAGTGCAGTTATAGAATAACAACTCTGAAAAAGCATGAATTGTGTAATTGTCCTCATACCTGGGGGCTAGACCCATTTATATAGCTGTAGGATGAGAGTCCTAGTAGGACTGTGCCATGGGCCAAATGTGTTGGGATCGGGTTAGGATCTTCGAGAATCACGTCACAATCTCTAAGGACTCTTTTATAATCCTGATTATAAATCTTCCAGTTTGACTGGGATTCGTCGGGTGTCCCCCAATTATTGAGAGTTATATTTGAGTTATATCAGTCATCATATTACCACAACCCATGGTGAATCAAAGTTATCTACTGCAGCGTCAGGATTTCATAGTTGCTCTGACTATCAATCTGTAACAACTACTAGAATTTGTTGTTGCTAAACTACATAGCCAAACAAGTTAATTGGGGCTTTGGAAATAGAATATAGCTGAACTGGCCATGAAAAGGAAGAACAAGAAGGATTAATGCCTTAAATTTTCATTAAAGATGTTCACATCGGTTTCATTTTCTCTCTTCATACATATATCACTCCAATCTTTCTCTCCAAGATAGAATTAAAATTTGAAATTGAAAAAAAATGGAAATTAACAAAACTAACAAGAAAATAGAAATGGAGATAAGGAAGGAAAAAGACACATTAAAAAAGGCAAATCCCAACAGCTTGATCTTTTTCGGGAATAGCTAAACACGTACCTTCACGTGCTGGACATTAACACTCTTAGACGTCCTACCTGAAGCTGTTAAAAAAGGAATAGCCTGCTATGAGGCAAGATCTCAAGACCTGCAAATCATGATGCAGCAATTGGTCGGCAGCAAAGGAAATGATGGAATGGAAGGGTCGAATTCAAGGTAAACGAAGGGAAATAAGAGTGTTGGTAACAGCCACAGGGAGTTCTTCTAATACACCAATAGTAATTCCTTCCCTAAATTACCTAAACTTGAATTTCCTAAATATTGTGGTAAAGACTCGTATGGTTGGATGAGAAAGGTTAAGAGATATTTTGAACTCCATCCCATGGACAAGTTGTATAAGGTTAACTTTGCACCATTTAAACTTTGCATAGTGCACTTTAAAAGACATGCAAAACATTGGTTTAGAACAAATATACAAGCCAAGGGCAGGGTGCATTGGGCTGAGTTTGTAAGGGATTTGAATTCCAAATTTGCTAGACCGTTCAGAGAGTGTTATTAGGGAATTCCATAAGCTTAGACAGTCGAGAACAGCTGAACAATATTATAATGAATTTGAAAACCTCGGGTGTGTGTTGGTCCATGAAAGGTGCAAGTTATAAGGAGGGGTATTTCGTGCAGGGTTTTGTCAGTGGGCTCAAGGATGAGATAAGATTGGAGATTGCGAAGTTCGAATTGTATGACCTATTGACGGCTATTTTCTTAGATAAAAATCAGGAAGCCTCCATATGCAGTAGCTGGCATCAATCAAGCTCTACCATAAGAAGCAACCTGCAGCCATCTTACAATTCCATAGCAACTATGAAACCACCCTCAATTCCACCAAAATTTAAACCTAGACCTCCTGGTCTTTTACCTCAGCACCCCACCCAACCAAGTGCAGACCCCAAACCAACCAAAAGTCCTGCTACCAACCAACTCCCAATAACCCACCCTACCAGAAGCTCACCAGATAATAGAAAGAAAAGGGGGCTATGTTACTGATATGGTGGCACCTTCACCTAGCACTCATTTGCAAACGAAAAACAAGTATTGATCTTGCACTACAAGAAAAATCACTTTTTAGCAACGGAATTTTTCGTCGCTAAAAGTCCGTTGTAAAAAACCCTGTCGCTAATATTTTAGCGACGGAATTTAATGATCCGTCGGCAAAAAGTGACTTTTTACCGACGGAATTAATTACTTATAAGGACGGAATTTTCCGTCGCTAAAAGTAATTTTTATAGTTTCCTATTTTTTTGTTATTTTCTCGAAATTCAATTTTAAAATACTTTTAGCGACAGACATTCCGTCCCTAAAAGCCCGTCACTAATCTAGACCTTTTAGTGACAAAACTTCTATCGCTAAAAGTCCATCCCATACACTTGAATCAGACTTTTAGCGACGAAAATCAATCGCTAAATGTCAATAAAAAAAACTATTTTTTTTAAATTGTTATTAGTTTTTAAAAATTCAAGCCTATTTTCATTGACAATTAATCCTAATTACCAATATAACACTCTTCCTTGCCAAATTTCAAGCAATACAAACAAAATATAAGTCATACATGAATATCTAACATCCAATACTCAACTACCAAAATTAGATATTCACCGAACAAATTGTTGCACCCAAAAAAAAAATACTCAACTACAAAAAATATATATTCAACGAACAGAATAAATCACATCATACAAATTCCAAAACAAAATTACATATTTTATTAAAACCAAAAAATAGATATCAATCTCCCAAGATACACTTAACTCTGATAGCTTCACGTACTTGATCATCTTCTCCTTAGTGACACCAATAGTGGCTCCATGTTTCCCAATGTAGTCGAGCGCCACCTGCGTTAGAGCAAAAAACAACTACTCAACAAAGCTTAAAAGTTCAGGGAAGAAAAAAAATGAGAAAGTACAGAGGACATAAGTGACAAAGTTATTATAAGATAAAACTTGAAGTAGTATTTCGGACCAATGTTTCAATATAAATATTAAACTTAGAAAATAAGAAGCTACACCCTGACTGACTCCCATGAGATGCTTAACGTCCAAGTAAGCTTTTCAAGTGAGAAAGCACCACTACCTCCCAAGAAGTATAAGTAATACTACCAAGCCTCTCAACTTAACATACAAATGAGAAAGATAGAAGTATACCCGTCATATGAAATTTAACATAATTCTACAGCGAATTGCAGAAGTTTATTATACCAATGACAGTCAAAGAATGACGGAAACAATTACCTGTTGATTTTGTATAATAAAGGCTTCCTCCAAGGACGCTCGAAGCAACTCCATCATCTGAGTATCACAGAAATCATAACAAATGTGTTCCAATATAACAATATACAAGAATTAAAAAAGAGAAGGGGTAATATGTTTAATCCTTCTTCCTTTTATAAGAAAATTTTAGTTTTAGTTTCGTCCAATGTGTATATTCGTTCAATACGCATTTTGTTGCCCCCCCCCCCCCCGCGGGGCCCTATACAAAAAAAAAACAAGATGTGACATATTCCAAATGTGAACACCAAATGGTTTATAAAAATAAAAAGTGTTGCATGGTACAAGTTACACTGCTACCATTGTTCTACATCACAACAAAACATTCGTTGCAAGATAGCGTTGTATATCTTTGAATTCAGAAAAAGAAAAGTGAAAATGACATTTGTCAACCATTGATTGACGTAAATTTGACATGTCTACGGAGTTCAGTACACAAACACGATAGCAATTAAGGAAGACAAAGCATATTTTAAGGCTTCTGACACTTCACACTACAAGAAAACAGGCTTTTAGCGACGGGAAAATCCATCGCTAAAAGCCCAAAATCCGTCGCTAAAAGAATTAGTGACGGATTCACCGTCGCTAAATATCCCTCGTATAAAAGCCCGTCACTAATAGTTTAGCGACGGAATTTTTAAATCCGTCGCTAAATATGTCATTTTTACCGACGGATTTATTTTTCATTAGCGACGGATATTCCGTCGCAAATTATATTTTTAGAATTTTAATTTATTTTCTTTTTTGTCAAATTAGCGACGGATTAAATATTTTAGCGACGGAATATTCCGTCGCTAAAAAACTTATTTAGCAACGAAATATTCCGTCGCTAAATAACTGATTGTAGGGAATACTTTTAGCAACGAAATTAATCCGTCGCCAAAAGTCAATTTTTTTTTGAAATTTTTTTTTTTATTTTTCAATTACCCAAACCTATAATACAATTTTCAATTCTCAACAACAACGCGCAATAATCAATACAGAAAGAAATATATATAATCAATTATAAAAAAATATTTATTATAAAAAACACTCATATATGTACAAGCCGGGAACCGGATACAACCGGTTAGGAGAGGGGAGAAGAGTACAAGCCGGGCGCGGGGGGCGGGGGGGTGGGGGGGAAGCTAGGAACGGGCATGGGAAGAGGCTCATCAGGGGTTCCCGAGTCCCGGATCTGGATCCTGATGATCCGGGGCCGGGCGGATTGTCCAGCAGTGCCCTGCTCCCTGATCATCCGGTACACCACTGTAGCAATGCGCTGGATCTCCTCGTCGTCCAACTGAGGCCGAGGAGCCGGTGTCTATGGAGGGGCAGCAGGGGGTGAGGACACTCCTATCGCGGCACGAGCAGTCGTGCTAGGCAGGTCGCGTATGCGGCCTTTCGGCCGATTCACGACCTCCGGCGTATCCAGCCATCGCTTCAACCCCTAGTACATCAATAAACACCAAGTTCTAAAATGTTACTACATTTTTCCCGTGATGTTACAACATTACAAGTCAATCATTTTCAGTTTGCGAATCATCTTCATCACTTTCCTCGTCGCCCTCTTCTTCGTGGGACTCGTCGTCCTCTTCATCTTCTAATTCATCCTCTTCATCAGTAGACTCGGTCACATCATCTCCAACACTTTCAACATCTTCCGCGTCATCATCTACGACTTCTTCTCCCACAAGAAGTGTTGTTGGAAGAGGAAGATCGTCCTCCTCGTTGTTGACCTCAACAGGGAACAAGACACGTGGTTGGTCGGCTTGAAAGGAGTCTAGCTCACTGTCATATGTCACGGGCAATTTCTTGGACTTGATAGTTGTATACCAATGAGATTTGGGATTGGCGACGTCCTCCGCGTAAAAGACTTGTACAGCTTGACTAGCAAACACAAAGGGCTCGTCTGATGCAAGTCTTGACTTGACATTGACATCTACAATCCCTTGAGAGCTAACACGGATTCCTCTACTGCATGTGACATCGAACCACGTACACTTGAACATTACCAGGCGGTTTTGGGAACCCAGATATGTTAGCTCAACAATCTCATCTAGCTCTCCGTAAAAATCCATGCAATTCTCGGCATAACAGTCGCCGTTGACCAAGACTCCACTGTTTTGGGTTTGTTTTGTTCGGTCATCATCTTTTACGTTAAACCTAAACCCGTTGATGATATAGCCTCCGTAACAGGATGTTTGTTTGTTAGGGCCTTCGGCTAGTAATTTCAAGCAGGAGGCCACTGGTCTATCCATTGACTGAACCTATTGTAGATGACGGTAAAAATTAAGGATAAATCAGTATACTAATTGGCCACAGAACTGTATATAACACATAATATAATTTCGTTAAATAATCTTACACGGATTTTGAACCACTGTACAAATTGTGATTTCCGATGAGATTCAAGTCCAGCGGGATCAGTGATTAAAGATTCCGCATCGAACTCACTGCAAACCAATATGCATTTAACTCGCTTAACACACACTTTCAATTATGTACAGCAATGTAAGTGAATTAAGACTTTAACTTACTCAACGAATGCCGAAACTTCATCGCAATTTAGAAGGGCATATATTGTTGCAGCACTGTACTCTTCATCTGTTAGCCATCGAGTATACGTTCGGCCGAACGGACTACCTGACTGCTTGAATATTGACAATTGCCCTTCCAAATTTGTGCTTGCTCCGGGATCATTTCGGCCTAGTTGATTTAACCTTGTACCAACATCAGGCCCGAAATATTGACTACAAAAGTTTACAAGTTCTTCCATTACGTAAGCCTCCGCAATTGAGCCCTCAACCCGAGCCTTATTACGGACTTTTTTCTTTAAATGGAACATGAACCTAGAAGTTTAGCGAATCGAGTTAGGTGGAATATCAATGATAACAGATGTCGCATTAAGTGTAAACGAACAACTATAACAATTTAAGGATTACCTCTCGAAGGGATACATCCACCGATATTGCACGGGTCCACCCATCTTAGCTTCATATGCCAAGTGAACAGGCAGATGCTCCATTGAATCAAAGAACGAAGGTGGGAAGATTTTCTCCAGCTTGCAAATCGTCACCACAATGTTCTTCTCAAGCACTTCCATGTTACTCACCCGGATCGTAGAAGAGCATATATCTCGAAAGAAATGAGATAATTCAGTCAAAGTCTCGCAAACAACCCGTGGCAACAGTCCCCGGAAGGCAATAGGAATGAATCTCTCCATGAATACGTGGCAGTCGTGACTCTTCATCCCTTGGAACTTGCATTCCGATACATTGCAACAACGAGATATGTTGGACGCAAACCCATCCGGAAGCTTCAAATTCTTAACCCACTGACAGACCTTCTCCACTTGTTTCTTGTCTAGACAGTAAGGTGCTTTCGGAAGTATGGTCCTCCCACTGACTGTCCGAGGATGCAATTCACGGCGTACACCCAACTGTTGTAGATCCCTTCTCGCTTTAAGGTGATCTTTCGATTTGCCCTTGACATTCATCACTGTGTTGAACACATTATCAAAAACGTTCTTCTCAATATGCATCACATCCATGTTGTTTCGGATAACGAGCGTCCTCCAGTAGGCTAACTCCCAGAAGATACAAAATTTTCTCCAGTTGTGCTCTTTCCCGAACCCTGCAATCTTCTGATCCGGCACACCCTTACCGTGTGGTATGTCAGTATCAAGTGCCTCCAGGTGTGAGAGTACTTCTTCACCAGATGGGTAGTCCAGTGTGACAACCTCACGCTCGATTGTCCCGTCAAATTTATCCTTCTGCCTACGAAACTGATGGCCCGGTGGCAAAAGCTTACGGTGACATCCGAACCACGAGGCCTTTCCGCCGTGCTTTAACGTATGACCGGGGTTCACGCCCATACAAGCAGGGCATGCTAGCTTCCCATGTGTGCTCCAGCCACACGTCATTCCCAATGCGGGGAAATCATGTATAGTCCACATCAAAGCAGCCCTCATCTGAAAATTTTGTTTAAGGGATGCATCATATGTTTCGACTCCATGATTCCATAATTGTTTTAACTCATCAATCAACGGCCTTAAATACACATCTATGTCCTTACCGGGACTCTTCGGCCCCGGAATAAGCAACGACAAGAACATATACGGCTTCTTCATGCACATGCCTGGTGGAAGGTTGTAAGGGACAATAATAACAGGCCAACAGGAGTAAGGCGTGGTAGACTGACCGAAAGGGTTGAACCCATCGGTTGTCAGACCAAGTCTAACATTCCGAACTTCCTGAGCAAAGACTGGATGCCTGCGGTCAAACTCCTTCCACGCCTCTCCATCAGCTGGGTGTGTCAGCACATCGGCATCGTTGCTGCGAGTCTCACGGTGAGCCCTCATATGTTCAGCCGTACTGGAGGAGTAGTACATTCTCTGAAGCCGTGGTGTGACCGGGAAATATCGCAATATCTTCCATGCAATGTTTTTCTTCTTCCCTTTGTCCGGTTTGTACCTCGAATGATCACATACTGGACATAATGACAAATCCTTATTCTCTTTCCAGAATAATACACAATCGTTATTGCACGCATCTATCCGGTCATAGCTCAACCCAAGTTTCCTCATCATCTTCTTCGCGTCATAGTACGACGGCGGTAGCTTTTCACTTTCGGGCAGTATTTCTTTGATTAAGGTAACAAACTCGTTAAAACCTTTCTCACTCAGCCCGTGGTCTGATTTCAACTGTAATAACCTACTAACCGCAGACAGCCGTGTGTGTTTCGGAGCTCCATCCCACAGCGGCTCTTCCGCAGCTCTCAACAACTCATAAAACTGATGAGCCCCCTCGTTCGGCGGTTGTGGACTGTCGTTACCCCAGTCAACATTAGCATGCCCAGCATCCATAATCATATCTCGGAAATCATATCGTGCCTCCTCCCTAACTTCAGTTTGACTAGCCAGGTTGGACGACAATACTATCGTTTCCCCGTGCTGCGTCCACCTTGTGTATCCACCCATAAAACCGTACCGACGAAGATGCCATTTTACTTCAATTCTTTTTCTCCAGTGCAACAACTCACATCTACCGCACGGACACCTTATCTTATCAAGGTCAACATGTGCAGGATGCGCATAAGCGAAGTCGAGAAATTCGTCAACGCGACACTCAAAATCTTCAGCATTCTTCCTTTTCATCCAACTTCGATCGACTGACATGACGACTGAATTATCGTACTGTATACCACCTTCAATAATGACCAGTGATTAGGCATTGCCGATGTAAATATCAATGCATGAATGTTACAACATGTCTACATATTTCCCCTCCACTCTTGAACAGGTAGTGGTCCTATCCCATTCAGAAAAGCACATGTTTATAAAACAGTGAATAACTCATGCTTAGTCCGATGTCTGTGGAAAATTCGGCAGCACCTCCCCGCATTTCTCCAAGTACACCACATCGATTAGGTGTTCTAACATTCATCTAACCTTGCTCAGGAAGGTTTGACGGATGTTAGAACACCAGATCTATATGCACCCGGAGAAACACACGAGAACGTGTACCAAATATCCACGACATAGAACATAAAGCATGAGTCAAAATACTGTTTTATAAACAATTAGCTTTTCCAAACTGTCCAAACTGGACATCCAAAGGCTCATTACAAGCATTACTTTGTAATGAGTACCTTTGAACGGGAACTAAGGGTTTCTATGCATGCATGTGTTCATAAATTGATAAGATATGCAAGAATCTTTCCAAATATCAACACTGCAGAATGATCGTTGCATATGTTACCAATTCCACATTAAATAGAACTCGTTGGCAACGAGTTGAACCATCTCGTTGCCAATGGACTTCTCAAAACAACAATTAATATAAAGAAGGCAGGGTTTGTAAACAACGAGTAATTGAACCATCTCTGGGCAACATGGAGTAATTATGGGATGTACAAGGGCTAATTAGGGCTAACTAGGTTATTAGGGTTAATTACGATTATTAATTATAGCTGATTAGGGTTGATTAGGACTAATTAGGGTTATTTAGTCCTAATTAGGGTTTAATTGTGCCGAGTAGTGATGATTAGTCCTAATTAGGGCTAATTGGGCTTAATTGGGTTATGTTAGGGCTAATTAATGTTAATGAGGGATAGTTTCGGATAATTATAGCTGACTAGGGTTGATTAGGACTAATTAGAGTTATTTAGTCCTAATTAGGGTTTAATTGTGCCGAGTAGTGCTGATTAGTCCTAATTAGGGCTAATTAGGCTTAATTGGGTTATGTTAGGGCTAATTAATGTTAATGAGGGCTAGTTTCGGATAATTATAGCTAATTAGGGTTGATTATGACTAATTAGGGTTTAATTGTGCCGAGTAGTGATGATTAGTCCTAATTAGGGCTAATTGGGCTTAATTGGGTTATGTTAGGGCTAATTAATGTTAATGAGGGATAGTTTCGGATAATTATAGCTGACTAGGGTTGATTAGGACTAATTAGAGTTATTTAGTCCTAATTAGGGTTTAATTGTGCCGAGTAGTGCTGATTAGTCCTAATTAGGGCTAATTAGGCTTAATTGGGTTATGTTAGGGCTAATTAATGTTAATGAGGGCTAGTTTCGAATAATTATAACTAATTAGGGTTTAATTGTGCCGAGTAGTGATGATTAGTCCTAATTAGGGCTAATTAGGCTTAATTGGGTTATGTTAGAGCTAATTAATGTTAATGAGGGCTAGTTTCGAATAATTATAGCTAATTAGGGTTGATTAGGACTAATTAGGGTTATTTAGTCCTAATTAGGGTTTTGATGGTGCCGAGTAGTGTTGATTAGTCCTAACTAGCGCTAATTAGGCGTAATTGGGTTATGTTAGTGCAAATTATGACTAATTAGGCTAACTACAATCAATATGCGCATAATTGGGTTCATTTGGGCTAATTTGGGGTAATTACAGCTAATTTGAATTTCATCAGGTTCTTAGGGTTAATTAAAACTAATTAGGCTCGTTAGAGCTAATTAGGGTTAATTGATTTACTAAAATATTGTTAATCAGGACTAATTAGGGCTAATTATAGCCAGCGCTGGAGCCACGATTAGATTCCAGGGGGTGCATGCTAAAAATGTCGCATTAACCTAACTAACCTAAATTTAATGCACATTCAACAACCTCAATTCCGACACCTCATATAGGGTGTCGATATGGTGTCCGATACGTGTCTGACACCTCCGGACACGTGTCCGACACATACCGACACGTGTCCGACCCCTCTAGACACGTGTCCGACACCTCCGGACACGTGTCCGACACCCACTGACACGCACCTCCAGACACATCGGCATACGTTAATTTGTTTTTTAAATGCTCAACACGTCGATCAAATGCGCTAACTAACAGGTATCTCAATCCAATTGGGTCCCATCCTCCGTCAACAATCTCAATTCTCAATTCTCAAATGCTCAATGCAATAAAAATTAACAAAAATCACACATTCAATCCAATTGGGTCCCATCCTCCGTCAATAATCTCAATATCTCAAATGCTCAATGCACAATTAACAATCTAAAATCATCAATTAACAACCTAAAATCATCAATTAATAATCGCAATTACTTCAAATGCACAGCTAATAACCTAAAATCATCGATCAATAATCACAATTCTAAAACGCACAATTAACAACCTAAAATTATCAAACAAATGATCAATGTTCAAATGGAAAAAAAATGTTCAAAATTCACATATCCGATGCGCTTGAATTATTTCAATTTAGGGTTCGATTGTATTAGGGCATTCAATTTAGGGTTCAATTAGTTTTATTTAGGGTTCGGTTCGATTAGGGCATTCAATTTAGGGTTCAATTACTTCAATTTAGGGTTCAATTAGGGGGTTCTATTGATTCAATTTAGGGTTCAGTTGATTTGAGGCATTAAATTTAGGGTTCAATTAGTTCAATTTAGGGTTCGGTTGGATTAGGGCATTCAATTTAGGGTTCAATTAGGGTTCGGTTAGATTGGGGCAATCAATTTAGGGTTTAATTAGGGGTTCAATTAGTTTAATTTAGGGTTCGATTCAATTAGGGCATTCAATTTAGGGTTCAATTACTTCAATTTAGGGTTCAATTAGGGGGTTCTATTGATTCAATTTAGGGTTCGGTTAATTTGAGGCATTCAATTTAGGGTTCAATTAGTTCAATTTAGGGTTCGGTTGGATTAGGGCATTCAATTTAGGGTTCAATTAGGGTCGGTTAGATTGGGGCAATCAATTTAGGGTTTAATTAGGGGTTCAATTAGTTTAATTTAGGATTCGATTCAATTAGGGCATTCAATTTAGGTTTCAATTACTTCAATTTAGGGTTCAATTAGGGGGTTCTATTGATTCAATTTAGGGTTCGGTTGATTTGAGGCATTCAATTTAGGGTTCAATTAGTTCAATTTAGGGTTCGGTTGGATTAGGGCATTCAATTTAGGGTTCAATTAGGGTTCGGTTAGATTGGGGCAATCAATTTAGGGTTTAATTAGGGGTTCAATTAGTTTAATTTAGGGTTCGATTCAATTAGGGCATTCAATTTAGGGTTCAATTACTTCAATTTAGGGTTCAATTAGGGCGGTCTATTATTTCAATCTAGGGTTCGGTTGATTCGAGGCATTCAATTTAGATTTCAATTAGGGTTCGGTTAGATTGGGGCAATCAATTTAGGGTTTAATTAGGGGTTCAATTAGTTTAATTTAGGGTTCGATTCAATTATGGCATTCAATTTAGGGTTCAATTAGGGGGCTCTATTGATTCAATTTAGGTTCGGTTGATTTGAGGCATTCAATTTTGGGTTCAATTAGTTCGATTTAGGGTTCGGTTGGATTAGGGCATTCAATTTAGGGTTCAATTAGGGTTCGGTTAGATTGGGGCAATCAATTTAGGGTTTAATTAGGGGTTCAATTAGTTTAATTTAGGGTTCGATTCAATTGGGGTTTAGGGTTTAGGGTTTAGGGTTTAGGGTTTGCGTCATCTTAATTTTAATGTCCCTTGCCCAGTTCCGTCCCGTCCCATCCCATCTAGATCCAACGCCACTTAACCCGATCATTTACAATACGAGTCAACTTTTTTAGCTTCTAATTTATTTTCTTTGAAACTAGTCATATTTTTGGATGAGATTATTTTCATTATTCTAGTTGGTAGAGGGAGCGGACCAAGGTGGCTGCTGGAGTTGGATGGCAGCGATGGTCGGTGGGGGACGGCTATCGGAGTTTGCGGTAGTGACTGTCAGCGATTGCTACTGAAAATGAAGCATAAAGGGCATTTAATTGTAACATAATAAAATAAAATAATGGGTAGTGATATTAAACACTAAAAAAAATTACCTGATAGGAGTCGACGACGTCGAGGGAGGTCACCGCCGTTGTCGAGGGAGGTCACCGCCGGGGTGGAGGGAAGTCACCGCCGGTGGGAGGTCGCCGCCGGTGCCGAGGGAGGTCGCCGCCGGGGTAGAGCGAAGTCACCGCTGGTGTCGAGGCTTTCGGTGGCACCGAAGGTGGGGCAGGATGTGGAGAACGGCGGTGGCACAATCGGCGGAAATGGGTTTTGGGATTTTCGAAGAGAGAAGCAGTGACAGTTCAAACCAGATCTGAGAGTTAAATAGACCTTTAGCGACGGATTTATTCCGTTGCTAAAAGTCCGTCGGTGAAGACCTATTTGTACCGACGGAGTTTTTTGCGACGGAATAAATCCATCGCTTAAATAATATTTCACGACGGAGTTTTACTGACGGAGGTTTCCGTTCGTAAAACGCCTTTTCACCGACGGAGTTTTT
>JAVXUO010002488.1:0-25592 GCA_033065855.1 Escallonia rubra
TACCAGCCTGGAACTGGCACACAATCACCCGTTAGTAACCCCTTCTAAGGTGAGTGAGATGCATCAACACAAGAAGATGGGTAAGGTCGCAAGGAGCCTGATTCAGACAATGAGCAATGCGCGACTAGGACCTACCGACATGATTAATGTTCTTGCTGAACAGGCTGGGGGAATTCAAAATTTGACCTTTAACACGACAGACGTTCGTAACGCGGTCCGAACCCATAGACGAGCCGCGTATGACCTCAATGATGCTCAAGCCACAATGAGCCTATTGAAACGGATGCAGATGGAGGACCCGCAGTTGACCTTCGATTATAAACTTGACGACGAGCATCGAGTTAGCACAATTTTTTGGGTCGACGGTCGTTCGAGGCTTGCTTATAAGCATTTTGGGGATGTCGTGACGTTCGACACCACATACCGTACCAACAAGTACTCGATGCCGTTCACCCCTTTCACGGGGGTCAATCATCATTATCACTCCATCCTGTTCGGGTTCGCCTTGTTAAGGGACGAGACCGAGAGTTCTTTTGAATGGTTGTTTAGGACGTGGCTGGAAGCAATGAACTTCAAAGCACCCAAAGTGATCATCACCGATCAAGATTTGGCAATGAAGAAGGCTATTGCGACCGTCTTCCCAGACACTCGGCACAACTTGTGCACCTGGCACATAAGCAACAAATACCCGGAACGGCTGCATCACGTGTACGCAAAGTATCAAGACTTTAAACAGGATTTTGACAAGTGCGTCCTCAAGTCGTTAACGACTTGAGGAATTCGAGGAGAGGTGGGAAAAGCTTGTTCGGGATTACTCATTGCAAGACAACGAGTGGCTCCAGCACTTGTACGAGCGCAAAGAGCAATGGATTGGCGTTTACACGAGGAGGTATTTTTCAGCGGGCATGAAAACGACGGGCAGGAGTGAATCCATGAATGCCACGTTCGATAGTTATGTGGGTACAGCTACCAATTTGAAGACTTTCGTTGCATCCGCACAAAAAGCGGTAGCTTCGTTGTTCGTAAAAGAAAGGGCTGCCGACTTTGCAACAACGTACAAACAAAGGAGAACGTTGCTCGAGACCCCGCTGGAGATGAACGGTGCCAAAGTCTATACGAAGGAGATCTTCTTGCTATACCAAGTAGAGCTGCGAAAATCCGGACGATACAGTATAAACAAGGTGGCAGAAATGTCTACGCGTGAGTACAAGGTTTATTCGCTCGTGACTGACCTCGTCCCTGAGAAGCTGCGCAGAATGTATACGGTGAGCCACGACACATTGACGGACTCGGTGACATGTGTTTGCAAGAAGTTTGAGTTCCATGGCATCCTGTGTAGACACGTTCTGCGGTTTTTCACCCAGAAGAATATCAGGACAATCCCCGATAAATACGTCTTGCCACGGTGGACAAAAGGTGCAAACAGGTTGCACGGTACCATTTCCTTTCCGGAGCACCCGTATACTGACTTTGAAGAATCAGAGACGTTGCGGTATAATCATCTGGTGACGATGTTCACCCGTTTGTCCGTAAAAGGTGCTGCTACAATGGTCGGTTATAAACATCTCCTCGAGGTAGCTCAGCAACAAGAGCCCATCGTCGACCAGTTGGAAGTAGCTTCAGTCACCAATGCGATTGACACCGAGCCTACGACGGGGGTATCAGAAGATGACGAGCCGGAGGAGGAAGACGACAATGATATCCGTTTGTTGGATCCAATTATATCGCAAACGAAAGGCCGCAAGAGATCTACGCGGATGAAAAGCTCTATTGAAACGGCAACTCAACCTAAAAAGCTGCGAAGGTGTGCATTGTGCAACAAAATGACCGACCACGACAAGCGGAACCATTACAAGGCACTGGGGATAAGTTCAGGGGGTTTGCAAGACGGGGAAGAAGGTGACGCCGAAGATGAGGACGAACAAGCTGCAGTGGACCTTTAATTTTTTGTACAACTTTATGACATTTGTAATAATATTCGAGGGAGCGGACGGCGCAGCAGAAACTTCACCCATCAACACTTAGAAAAATTTGGTCCTCATTTTACGTCCGCGATACAATGTAGCGGACGGCGCAGCAGAAGCACTTAGAAAATTTTTGTCCGCTACATTGTATGGCGGACGGCACAGCAGAAAGACTAAACTTCACTACTTAGAAAATTTTTGCACCATTTCGTTTTCCACATTTCAATCATTCCCAATGAGGCCAAAAAACCAACAATCATTCTTCTTTTAAATCAGTATTCGACAACAGAAATCAACACAAATCAAATCACACCAATGGCGTACGGTTTATGTAAATGTAAAAAATACTGTTATGATACAATTTCAACTTCAGTCCGCATGTTGGGGCGGATTCTCGTCATTAGCCGGATTTTCTATAAACCTAACCGCTCTAGGCCGGCCTTTCGTAATTTGCCAAGCCATTCTATATCTATAGCCTTCAACTTCTGCTTGGCTCCAGACGGCCGCCTTGAGGCTCTCAGAGCGACAAATGAAATCCATGTACATGCAAAGGAAGACGCCGCAGTCCGAAGTGTTACGTTGCTTGGGCCTCATCTTCTTCAATCGCCTATTGAGATTTGGCCGCGCCGGTACGGGGACATTACGGACACGATTGACCATTGCACAAAAAATATTCTGCGAGAAACAGAAAATGGCGTAAGACACGAGTTAAAATTTATGGCAAGATAGAATCAGAGCATTATACAGCGATCGTAATATTACCAACGCGTCCAACTGGGCTCTGTACATGTGCAGCACAGGCATCTGATGAGTATCGTCGTGGAGACTGTCGATCACCGATACGACTTTAGTTGTTGGGGAGTAGCAAACCAAGTACCAGTGGCTTTGCCCTAGAAATGGGATTAGAAACACATCGGCAACACTTGCGCTCATCGGACTATCCCTATTAAGATACGCTCGTAGGTTAACGGACGGTCTCCACTGGGCCAACTTTTTCTTCCCCCTATTTTCGACCCACTCATGCCGGGGGTGCGCGTTGCAACCCGGAGAGCGTGAAGACGAACGACTCTCCCACCCGTCGCGCCAAACGTTTGTACGGTGCCCATCGCATCTGGCCAGGAGATAACGAGTCGAGCTCCCCCCGATAGTATGAAATGTTGTGATGGGGATCGTCTCTCCTCTCGTAGTGGGTTTCCTTGCTGTACTCCCAGGCGCACAACCGAGGCCACACATTATCTGTTCCGTCCCTACGCCTGGGTGCGCCGGTAGCAAGGTGTTCATAAGACCACACCTGAGAGCAAAGACATTAAAAAAAGTATATACATTAACATTTATTGTCCATTCAACAAAAAAAAAAACTACCAAGTAGAGCACGTAATGAAGAATTGTATGATATACCTGCAATAGCGAGAGACATGCACATATCGCTTTGGAGTCGGGCCTCGTTGCCTTGTGCAATGCTCGGTACAGGTATGCAAGAGTTGCTGCACCCCAGGCATAATCCCCAACCTCAGCCAGGTTACGCAAAAACGGTAAATATTTGACGCTGACCGTGTTCTTCGACGTCGTTGGGAATAATATTGCCCCCATCACCCACCAGAGGAAGGCTTGTGTGTACAGCACAAGGTCATGGCCCGTATAGTTTTCCGGTAAAACCCCGTAGGTATCTACCAACCACTTCAACTTGATACCACCACTGCTAAATCCATCCTGGGGTATCGAAGTAAAGAAGTCCCTAGCGGTCCTCTTATTCGTTGCTTCGGACGGATGAGCTATTACCGGCCGCCCCGTCACCGGTAACCCTAAGATGAACCCTACATCTTCTAGGGTAATTGTCATCTCTCCGAGAGGGAAGTGAAACGTATTCGTTTCACTTCTCCACCTTTCAACAAGGGCACCTATTAAGTGCCGGTCAAGTTGTTGAAAGATCTGCCCATGCGTGAAAATCCCAAACCCAATCCCACGCAGTAATCTTTTCTGGGTTCTGTTCAATTTCCAGGCGTTGAAATTATCGCTTACTTCTACTGTGTTGACAAGTGCTCTTTCCTACGAATTAATAAATATTATTTAAGCAAAATAAACGATATACAACGTTCGCAACTGAAATACGTAAGCAAAATAAACGATATAAACGATAAAATAAGTGTCTTACTCCACCATCCCATATAAGCATACTGATATGGCTTGCTTGGTCGTATAATACGGACGAATCTTCTGGTCCAGGGTTGAAATCCATTTTTTGCAACTGAAATAATGGAAAGAGGGCAAGGTTGGAAGCGTAAACATTCCCAAACATACAACGCTAGCATATTCAGCGCTAGCATGTGATCAGATAATACGCAATACACATATATAATATATATGTATATACATTGACAAACGCTAGCATAATGCCGATCTACTTGCCAACGCCGCAAGATGAACTCTAGATTATGAACAAAGAAAGGATTAGTTTGTGAACTTACGTGATTGATGAGACGATTAAAGGATTTCTTGCAAAGAAATTGCGCCGATCTACTTGCCAACGCCGCTGGTTTGATCGTGAGAAGAAGGAATAGTTTGATTGTGAGAAGAAGGAATGAATAGAAGTTCAGAAGGATTCGAATACTTTGCCAACGTCCGCTACACTGTGTTGCGGACGCTGGGATAACGACAAAGGAACAGTCGTGCATCGACTGATGTGACAATTGTCAGTCGTCCGCTAGACAGTGTAGCGGACTACTTTTTGTTGTCCCAAGAATGTCGTCCGCTACACAGTCTATACATATATATATATATATATATATGTATATGTATATGTATATGTACATATATATATGTATATCTATATGTATATGTACATATATATGTATATATATATATATATATATATATATATATATATATATATATATATATATATATATATATATATAGGGAGCTGATCCCTTGACAGCGTAGGCAAAATAGGATATCTTGCCAGCGCGATCTGGCCGTCCATCCCGAAGGGATGGACGGTCCAGATCACTTTTTTTTTGCGGCGCTGTCAGTCGTCCGCTACACAGTCTAGCGGACGGATCTTTTTACCATCTTGCCCTCGCTCACCCGTCCGCTAGACTGTGTAGCGGACGACATTCTTGGGCCCACATCCTCCGACAAAAAATAGTCCGCTACACTGTCCAGCGGACGACTGTGTAATTGTGACTTGTCTGACATGTCTGACACAAGTGTGACTTGATGTCGGCAATTCTGTCCGCTACACAGTATAGCGGACAGTATTGCCTTCTTTCAGCACAATTTTCTTCTACTCAATTCTTTCAGCACAATTTTCTTCTCCTTCGGACTCGCTTCCATTTTCAGCTGCCTTCAAGCCTACTCAATTTTCTTTGAGCACAATTTTCTTCTCCTTCGGATTCGCTTCCATTTTCAGCTGCCTTCAAGCTTCGAGTAACACTTGCTTCAAGCTTCGCTCAAGCAAGGTAAGTTTGCTTCAAGTTTTCTTGATGTTCTAGAAATTTGTCACTGTATTCATCAATTTGTGATTTTATACTCTAGATTTTTTGTGATGTTCTAGACATGATGTTCATCAAAAAGGTATAATTTGTTAACTTTATATTTAATTCATTATAGTTTAATTCGATTTTTTGGCATGATGAATTCGTCTATTTATCTTACTAATTTAAATTTGTTATGTTCAATAAATTAATAATTGTTAATTTGGAGACACTTTTAAGATTATGCATACCGTATGTTTGTCATCCTAATTTTTAGGTAATATTTTCAGTTAGAAATGCCATTTGATTGTTAAGCGTAGTCTATTTCTACACAGCTCTTGTTTCACAATGTCTGATTTCGTGTCGAGCTCCAACGTCCCCGTAGATGCTAGTGATCCGTATCTAGGACGAACATTTGCTACGTTGGAAGAAGCTGAAGAATGTTTTCGAGCGTATTCATTGAGGGTTGGTTTTGGCATTAGAATAAAGACTTCAAGAACGAGCACCATAACGAGAAAGATATGCTCTCGCTTATACGAGTGCCATAGGAGCAGAAACCCAGTGCAAAATGAGACACGCGTAGGCAATGATGACAGTGATGACGAAATAGGATATTCGCGTAGAAGACGGGACTGCTTTGAGCGCACAAATTGCCAGGTCAAGATGTTCGTAAGCTACAAACCCAAACAAGACCATTGGCTTATTACCAGCCTGGAACTGGCACACAATCACCCGTTAGTAACCCCTTCTAAGGTGAGTGAGATGCATCAACACAAGAAGATGGGTAAGGTCGCAAGGAGCCTGATTCAGACAATGAGCAATGCGCGACTAGGACCTACCGACATGATTAATGTTCTTGCTGAACAGGCTGGGGGAATTCAAAATTTGACCTTTAACACGACAGACGTTCGTAACGCGGTCCGAACCCATAGACGAGCCGCGTATGACCTCAATGATGCTCAAGCCACAATGAGCCTATTGAAACGGATGCAGATGGAGGACCCGTAGTTGACCTTCGATTATAAACTTGACGACGAGCATCGAGTTAGCACAATTTTTTGGGTCGACGGTCGTTCGAGGCTTGCTTATAAGCATTTTGGGGATGTCGTGACGTTCGACACCACATACCGTACCAACAAGTACTCGATGCCGTTCGCCCCTTTCACGGGGGTCAATCATCATTATCACTCCATCCTGTTCGGGTTCGCCTTGTTAAGGGACGAGACCGAGAGTTCTTTTGAATGGTTGTTTAGGACGTGGCTGGAAGCAATGAACTTCAAAGCACCCAAAGTGATCATCACCGATCAAGATTTGGCAATGAAGAAGGCTATTGCGACCGTCTTCCCAGACACTCGGCACAACTTGTGTACCTGGCACATAAGCAACAAATACCCGGAACGGCTGCATCACGTGTACGCAAAGTATCAAGACTTTAAACAGGATTTTGACAAGTGCGTCCTCAAGTCGTTAACGATTGAGGAATTCGAGGAGAGGTGGGAAAAGCTTGTTCGGGATTACTCATTGCAAGACAACGAGTGGCTCCAGCACTTGTACGAGCGCAAAGAGCAATGGATTGGCATTTACACGAGGAGGTATTTTTCAGCGGGCATGAAAACGACGGGCAGGAGTGAATCCATGAATGCCACGTTCGATAGTTATGTGGGTACAGCTACCAATTTGAAGACTTTCGTTGCATCCGCACAAAAAGCGGTAGCTTCGTTGTTCGTAAAAGAAAGGGCTGCCGACTTTGCAACAACGTATAAACAAAGGAGAACGTTGCTCGAGACCCCGCTGGAGATGAACGGTGCCAAAGTCTATACGAAGGAGATCTTCTTGCTATACCAAGTAGAGCTGCGAAAATCCGGACGATACAGTATAAACAAGGTGGCAGAAATGTCTACGCGTGAGTACAAGGTTTATTCGCTCGTGAATGACCTCGTCCCTGAGAAGCTGCGCAGAATGTATACGGTGAGCCACGACACATTGACGGACTCGGTGACATGTGTTTGCAAGAAGTTTGAGTTCCATGGCATCCTGTGTAGACACGTTCTGCGGTTTTTCACGCAGAAGAATATCAGGACAATCCCCGATAAATACGTCTTGCCACGGTGGACGAAAGGTGCAAACAGTTTGCGCGGTACCATTTCCTTTCCGGAGCACCCGTATACTGACTTTGAAGAATCAGAGACGTTGCGGTATAATCATCTGGTGACGATGTTCACCCGTTTGTCCGTAAAGGGTGCTGCTACAATGGTCGGTTATAAACATCTCCTCGAGGTAGCTCAGCAACAAGAGCCCATCGTCGACCAGTTGGAAGCAGCTTCAGTCACCAATGCGATTGACACCGAGCCTACGACGGGGGTATCAGAAGATGACGAGCCGGAGGAGGAAGACGACAATGATATCCGTTTGTTGGATCCAATTATATCGCAAACGAAAGGCCGCAAGAGATCTACGCGGATGAAAAGCTCTATTGAAACGGCAACTCAACCTAAAAAGCTGCGAAGGTGTGCATTGTGCAACAAAATGACCGACCACGACAAGCGGAACCATTACAAGGCACTGGGGATAAGTTCAGGGGGTTTGCAAGACGGGGAAGAAGGTGACGCCGAAGATGAGGACGAACAAGCTGCAGTGGACCTTTAATTTTTTGTACAACTTTATGACATTTGTAATAATTTTCGGAGGGATAATTTTTCGACCGGGTACTGGAATTTTTTTAAAATGGACCTTTGAGAGGCCATCGAATCAAATCTAAAGTCTTTATTTCAAGTTTTTTTTTTTTTTGTAAGCCCCGTCCGCTATACAATGTAGCGGACGTCATCGACTTTTGGTCTTTTACGTCCGCTATATTGTATAGCGGAGGGGTGGCATCGAAGAAAAACTTTTGGTCTTTGTACGTCAGCTATACAATGTAGCGGACGTCATCGACTTTTGGTCTTTTACGTCCGCTATATTGTATAGCGGAGGGGTGGCATCGAAGAAAAACTTTTGGTCTTTGTACGTCCGCTATACAATGTAGCGGACGTCATCGATTTGTGGTCTTTTGCGCCCGCTATATTGTATAGCGGAGGGGTGGCATCGAAGTAAAACTTTTGGTCTTTGTACGTCCGCTATACAATGTAGCGGACGTTAGAGCAGGCAAACTTTTGGTCTTCTTTAATGTCCGCTATACAATGTAGCGGATAAGTCTATATGATATATATTAATCATATCGTGCAATCGGTTGTTATCAGTCCAATCTGGAGGCCACTCTCTCTGTCTGGAACATCTAGCCCAGGCCACTACTCCATCTCCGGCGACCCACATCTCCGGTGACCCACAACTCCGGCGATAAACCGTCCCCCCTTCAACGCCGACCTCGATGGCTTCTGGATCGGAGACCACCTACGATTTTATTGGCAACTTGCACCTGGCAGGCAAACACTTTTTCAAAGTCATGATGCCGGGGTTTGAGAATGAACTTGTATGCCATCCCTCTATCTCTGTATTTTCGTGTGTTAAATCTTTTGGTTAAAAACTAACCTATTTTTTGTGTATTGTGTTTGTTAGGACATACCGGAAGCCTTCACCAATCAATTTACAACAATTCATGACAGTGCAAGATTATATAGCCGCAAGGGGGCATGGCAGGTTGAAATCAAGCTGAAGCCCGGCCGACCCCAAAAAAAGCAATTCGCGGAGGGTTGGAACGTCTTCGTGCGCTAGCATGGCCTCGAACTGGGGGACTTTGTAGTGTTTGAACACCTTGGGTGGTGGGATTTTCAAGTTGTAATCTTTGATCAGAGCGCTTGTGAAAAAATTTCTGTCCCCCAATGTGAACCCTAATTTATTATTAATAAAATAATTTGTGTTCTTGTTGATTGTGTTTCGAAATTTTTCCTCGCTTAATTGGGCTTAATTGTGTCGTTTGAGATTCCCTCGATATATTGAGATCGTTGTTAATTTTGCTTTATATCGATCGTTGTTTTAATTTTGCAGAAACTGATTTTAATAGCTTACGTCCGCGATACAATGTAGCGGACGGCGCAGCAGAAACTTCACCCATCAACACTTAGAAAAATTTGGTCTTCATTTTATGTCCGCGATACAATGTAGCGGACGGCGCAGCAGAAACTCCACCCATCCACACTTAGAAAAATTTGGTCCTCATTTAACGTCCGCGATACAATGTAGCGGACGGCGCAGCAGAAACTCCACCCATCAACACTTAGAAAAATTTGGTCATTTTACGTCCGCGATACAATGTAGCGGACGGCGCAGCAGAAACTCCACCCATCCACACTTAGAAAATTTTGGTCTTCATTTTACGTCCGCGATACAATGTAACGGACGGCGCAGCAGAAACTCCGCCCATCAACACTTAGAAAAATTTGGTCATTTTACGTCCGCGATATAATGTAGCGGACGGCGCAGCAGAAACTCCACCCATCAACACTTAGAAAAATTTGGTCTGCATTTTACGTCCGCGATATAATGGAGCGGACGGCGCAACAGAAACTTCACCCATCAACACTTAGAAAAATTTGGTCTGCATTTTACGTCCGCGATATAATGTAGCGGACGCCGCAGCAGAAACTCCACCCATCAACACTTAGAAAAATTTGGTCTTCATTTTACGTCCGCGATACAATGTAGCGGACGGCGCAGCAGAAACTCCGCCCATCGACACTTAGAAAAATTTGGTCATTTTATGTCCGCGATACAATGTGTTGATGCCGAAAGAGGGTCCTTTGCCACGTCGAGGTGCCACAAGGGATGCAGTCTGAGTTGGCTTCCAAGTAGGCAGAGTGGGAGACAGCAGGGATGACGTAAGGGCTGAGGGCAAGGCTCCTCAAGCAGGTCACGAGGGCTGGCAGTGTCGCGCAGGCAGGGTGACGACGAACAGGGTCAGCAGTCGACAGTCTGTGTCAAGAGTGCAACGCCGAGAGCTCGAAGTCGTAAGCTCAAATGTCTTTCTCTCACTAGAAATCCAGAGAGAATAGGTTTTAGAGAGAGAAAGTGAAAATGGCAAATGAGGCAGTCGTCCTGAATAAGCTCCAGAATCCACTATATATAGGCACAAATATGCGCGTGTCATCAGCTGACACGTGTCGTCCTGCGGGAGTGACACGTCGCCGTATAGGGTCCCGCGGTCTTGATTGTCCGTCGAATTGCCGGTCCCCGTGTTCGTGTCGTCCTGCCCTTGCAGCGTCCCTCTGCCTGTCTGAAGAGACTGACCACACTGCGGTAGCATGGTCAGAGTGGCCCGTTGCCCCAGCCTCCAGTCCAAGCCCTTACTGAATCCCACGGGATGCGTCAAGAGACGCGCAGAGATCCTGACAGCGGTGAGGGTTGCCCCTGCAGCCAAGTGCCAGGCGTGTTAGACACGATGCCCTCCGAAGACCTGCTCCCGTCCCGGAGTGGCTCGCGGTGCATTGCCCTGGCGGTGTCGATGATTGATGGAAACATCGGCGTACATGCTCATAACTCGATACCCAGAGTCCATGGCGGCGGGTCCTCGTGCTTGGAGCACTATGAGCGGAGCTCCCAGAGGCTCGTCGGGTGATTGTGCCGGCGATGGCCTTAGGGCCGTGAGCTTATCCCTGTTGCGAAGGCCGGAGCCTTCGGTTGATCGTGCCTGCGAAGGCCGGACCCCTGTCAGTTGATTGCGTCGGTGAGGGCTTTAGGGTTGTGAGCCCGTCTCGCCGCGAGGGCCGGAGCCCTGTCAGCTAATTGAGCTGGTGAGGGCCGGAGCCCCCGGTTGATTGTGCTGGTGATAGCGGGCGTCATGCGATCACTAGCGATGAGTGGTGCGATAGCAGCGGTAAGCAGGTCCCCTCCCCTTCTAAGGACAAGGGAGGCCGACCCTTTCTCAAGGTGGAGGCCGACCCCCTTACCAAAGGGGTGGCCGACCCCCTCAGCCAGGGGTGGCCGACCCCCTCACCAAAGGGGTGGCCGACCCCCTCACCAAAGGGGTGGCCGACCCCCTCAGCCAGGGGTGGCCGAACCCCTCACCAAAGGGGTGGCCGACCCCCTCAGCCAGGGGTGGCCGACCCCCTCACCAAAGGGGTGGCCGACCCCCTCTTCAAAGGGGTGGCCGAACCCCTCACCAAAGGGGTGGCCGACCCCCTTCGGGGGAGGTGCTTTCCATCTGTCCGAATGCTTAAGGCGCGGAGCGCTTTGACCGAGCGATGGCGATGTTCGATTATCGGAGCGTTTTCACCGAGAAATGATGTTGGGCAAGTTTGACTATCGAGCGTGTGACGTGTCGTGCCACTGGGATCTCTTGGCGGGCCCCGGGGTGCGGTCCAGAATAGGTTATGAACATAAGCCCCCTGCGTACGGGGTGCGCGGAGGGGCAACCCGAGCGGGCGCCGTACGCAGAAACGATGTTGGATGCACTCGAAAATGTTCGTCGCTTAGTGCTTAGAGCCCGCTGTGAGGCCGGGAGCCCCCAGTTGATGGTGTCGGCAATGGCTATAAGGTTGTGAGCCGAGCCCGAATGCGAGGGCTGTAGCCCCGTCGGTTGATTGAGACGGCGATGGCTATAAGCTTGAGAGCCCATCCCGGATGCGAGGGCCGGAGCCCCCGGGTGATTTGAGACGGCGATGGCGATAAGGTTGTGAGCCCATCCCGGATGCGAGGGCCGGAGCCCCCGGGTGATTGAGACGGCGATGGCTATAAGCTTGTGAGCCCATCCCGGATGCGAGGGCCGGAGCCCCCGGGTGATTGAGACGGCGATGGCTATAAGCTTGTGAGCCCATCCCGGATGCGAGGGCCGGAGCCCCCGGGTGATTGAGACGGCGATGGCTATAAGCTTGTGAGCCCATCCCGGATGCGAGGGCCGGAGCCCCCGGGTGATTGAGACGGCGATGGCTATAAGCTTGTGAGCCCATCCCGGATGCGAGGGCCGGAGCCCCCGGGTGATTGAGACGGCGATGGCTATAAGCTTGTGAGCCCATCCCGGATGCGAGGGCCGGAGCCCCCGGGTGATTGAGACGGCGATGGCTATAAGCGTGTGAGCCCATCCCGGATGCGAGGGCCGGAGCCCCCGGGTGATTGAGATGGCGATGGCTATAAGCGTGTGAGCCCATCCCGCCGTGGGGGGTTGGGAATGCCGGAGCACGCGAAGCGCGTCAAGGATGTGGTTTTTTTTTTTTTTTTGTGTGGCCCACCTCTATAAATAGCAAAGGGGGGGGGTGTTGGAAAGAGGCATTCTGTATTTGGGAAAGAAAAGAAAAAAAATTGAGAGAGAGAAGAGAGAAGAAGAGAGAAATGGTGAGAGAGGGGAAGCAAGTGGCCGAGGGGTCGGCCGCAGATGGGGGTCGGCGGGGCCAAGAGGGGAAGGGGGAAGGAGGGAAGAAAGAGGGGAAAGGGGAGGGGGGTCGGCCGCACGAGGGGGGTCGGCCAATCGCGGAGGGTCGGGCACCCCGGGGGGGTCGGCCAACGTGGGAGAGAGGAGAGAAGGGAGGGAAGAAAGGGAGGAGAGGGGAAGGGGGTCGGCCGCACGAGGGGGGTCGGTCGGGAGCAGGGGAGATTCGGGGGAGGCTTCGTCGGGGGGAAAAGGAAGAGAAGGGAGGAGAGAAGAAAGGGGGTCGGGCGCAGGAGGTGGGTCGTCGGCGCCGAAGGCGTCGGGATCTGGAGGGAGATCGGCGGGGGAAGGTGGGTCGGGAGCTGGAGGGAAGTCGTCGGCAGGGGGATCGGGAGCTGGGGGGAAGTCGGCGGCAGGGGGGTCGGGAGCTGGGGGGAAGTCGGCGGCAGGGGGGTCGGGAGCTGGGGGGAAGTCGGCGGCAGGGGGGTCGGGAGCTGGGGGGAAGTCGGCGGCAGGGGGGTCGGCGGGGCCAAAAGCCACGGGCAAGGTCACACTCGCGGAGCCGGTCCCCGTTCTGAAAAAGTTGAAGCAGCAAATGTGGGTGAAACCACGAGGTGGGGCAGCGAGCGCAGGGCGGCCACCGCGAAATGTGACGACGGAACCGGTGCCGCCTCCGCCAACGGATGAAGCCGAAGCTATGGGAGGTGGTGAGACGGGAGTGCCACTTTCATTTGATGATGCGTCGGTGAAGACGTACGATCCCGATCCGGATAAGTCGGTCACGCCATTGAGAGTAAAAGGGGTAGTACCGGCCGTCCCTGGCCGAGAGTTGTGGAGGGAGCTGGCCATCCGTGTAGCTGATGGTGCGTTCACGGTGCCATGGAGTGGGGCGTCGATGAGGGAGGAGCCACGGATGCCGTCACCATATGTGCGGGCCCCTAGCTGGGAGGATGCGCCCGTGCCGTCACCGAGGTATGTGGCGGGGTTGTTGGTGGAGCGTGCGGATATACCTTGGGCACCTGTGGTGTTCAAGGGGCACGGAGCGATGCCGATCGGGTGGGATTTCTGGTGCGATCACATGATGGAGGTGCCGAGGTGGGCGGCTGTATTGGATGTGTTGGGGTTGGTGCCGGCGATTGATATTACGGCGAGGGGGGTGGAGCTTTATAGAGACACGCCGGGGATGACTTTGCTGTTGTCGCGATGGAGTACTCAGACACACACCTTTGTGACTGAGTTCGGAGAGATTGGGCCGACGCTGCTCGATGTGATGATGCTGACGGGCTTGCCGATGCATGGAGAGTTGGACGCACGTGTGACGCGGCTGACTAATGATGAGCGGGTGTTGCAGACGCAGTTGCTTGATATTTTGGCGGAGACGAAGACGCATCGCAAGGCGACATATAGCGGGTGGCTCCGATTGTTCTATGGCACGCCGCAGGTGAGGTCGGGGCAGAAGTTGGGCAATGCGGCTCATTTTGTGATGGGGCCGTATCACAAGGACGAGCGATATGAGATGGTGGCCTTTTTGATGATGTACTTGTCGAGGTAAGTGTAATGCGTTCGTGCCTGTATGTTCGTAGATGTGATGCAAGTTGAGATTGTGTATAATGCGTTGGCGTGTTGTTTTGTTTTGCAGGTTCGTGTTTGAAGGGACGCCGGAGGATGGCATATCGGCGAAGGTGATTCCCCTGGCGATTCGGATGGCGCAGGGGAAGCGTGTTGGGCTAGCTCCCGTGTACCTGGGCACCATGTACTCGCGATTGGATCAGTTCGTGAACGATGTGAAGAGGTCGCACGGGCGGTACCAAGTGGCGACCTACGTGGATTGGATGTTCCTGCAGCGGTACTTGTATGAGTGCTTTCCAGACTATCGTCCGACAGGATATCCGCTCGAGCATCCAGCACCGAGGACGAGGACAGTGATGCACAGCGGCAGATCGCGGGAAGTGGCATTATGGTGCAGCGGGGCGCGGGCATGTGCATGGGCGGGCATCAAGAGGCCGGAGTGTCCATTGTCGCGTTTGATAGATGCAAGGGAGGCATGCGTGGTACGTCCGTATACAGAGATGCATGCGTCATACGGAGTGCCCCCTTGGTTGCACGGGCAGGAGATGACGATAGACTTGAGCAGAAGGGGGGTTTTGCCACCGGCGGACGTTGTGCTCCTGGTGGCGTACTTTCCAGGTTGGCTGCCGGTGATGACGGATGACGGCGCGAAGCCTGCAGAGAACCTTTATTACGTGGCTCGGTATTGCCCGGACCGGTTGTCGCGTACATTTGGTTATGACTTAGAGCCGCCATGTGGGTATCGTAGCCCGTGGAGTGTGACGACCGCCTTCGGATACACGCGGGATGATAGAGTCCGCGAGTGGCCGGCACCTGTGGTAGCGTGGAGGAGGCCTGGGAGAGCATCAGTGGGGGTGGTGACGGCGGAGTATGCACAGTGGTGGGAGCGCCTGCGGGCGGTCTGGGCGGAGTGGTTGGCACAGCCATCGGGGACACGACGGTTGGTTGACGTGTATGCCTGTGACCGGGCATTGAGCTTGATATCGATGACAGCGGCGAGGCAGGCCGGTATGCTGGTGCTAGTGACGGGGAGTGCGGTTGTGAGTTCGGAGATGGATCCCGATGAGGAGGGCGAGGAGTCCGAGGAGGAGGCTCCAGAGGAGGACCATGGGGAGGAGCCAGTGGTGGCGGTACCGCGGGCGCCCGGGGCCGGCAAGGGGCCCTTGTCGTTATTGCGAGTGGGCATGATGGAGGGGGCTCGTCAGGCGAGTGCGGGTTCTTCAGACTTGCGGCTGACAGGATCGAAGAGGCTGCGGGAGGTGTCAGAGGAGCCAGTGGTTGAGGTAGGTCAAACCATGGCCGTTTTTGATTGAATCTCGCTTTGCTTGCGTTTGTTGTCTTTTGATGTTTATATAAAAATATGCTAACGGTTGCTTTTGGACAGGAGTACGGTGGACAGGCGGTGGAAAGCGGCAGCGGTGCGCACGTAGCGGTTGAGACTGAGGCGGTGAGAGCAACCGAGGTTGATGAGCCAGTAGGCGGGGATGAGCCGATAGCGTTTGGCGTGTCGGGGGCCGTGGCTAGTGGCGGGGTGTGTCCACCACCAGAGGGCGAGGAGGTGGTGGATGATGCGTATGGTGGCTTGGTCGACGAGTCGTTGATGTTCGATGCCAGTGGCTACTGGTGGACAGGCGCGGCGACGGAGACTGCGGCGGTTGAGCGGGGGGATTTGATGGAGTTGGAGCCTGTAGTGGCGATTCCGATTCAGGAGGTAGAGATCCCGGTGCAGCCGGTGCAGGCTGTTGCGGTGGCGTCGTCAGGGTCGGCCGTTGAGGCGAGTGCGACGTTAATGGCGATGCACTCGATGACCGTCGGTGCACAGGCAGCCGGAGAGGTACGTGAGAGGCCTGTGATGGCGTCGAGTGGCACAGCGGCCGGAGAGGCGAGTAGGGGGTCGTCGAGCGGTCAGGCTGACGTGGTACTATGGGAGAACCTTCAGCTACCTTCGGAGACAGTGCGCCGGTTAGAGATGGTGAAGGCGGCGTATCCGCAGACGTTTGCGGGGGTAGACTTGGAGAACCCGGTGCTGCAGAGATGGGTGTATTCAGGTTTTGTGGAGTGGCTGCTTCCGTTCGCGAGTGTTCCGGCGACGGGCTGGACGACGGGGTTTATTGAGCGGTCGCTGAGAGAGTTCGCGACGTTCACTTCGTTGGGTGTTCAGCTAGATTGGTTGGCCGAGTTCTTTAGGTCGAGGAGCGAGGGTGGTGGTGTGGGCGAGAGGATGGCCTTGGTACGTATGGAGGAGATGCTGCTCGAGAGGCGCCGCCAGGGGTTAGAGGTGGAACGATCAGAGATCAACGGAGAGTTGGTCGTGATTGACAGAGAGGTGGTGGAGATAGAGAGGCAGCTGGCGGATTTGCAGAGACGTCTGAGTGATCTTCAGAGGCGGCGGATGGATGCCGAGGTGCGAGAGGCGGATCGTTTGAGGCGGCAGGCTGAGTTCGAGGCGGAGCGGTCGGCGCTGCAGGTTCAGCGTCAGGCATTGCAGGCGTTTAGCGCTCACCCGGTAGCCGTTTTGTTATCTAGCTTCCGATAGGTTTATCGTAGACTTGTTGTCTAGGGAGTGCCCGATAGTGGCCAAAGACGTTTTATGTATGCATACATCTATTTTGCTGGCTCATGAAATGTGATTGCATGCTGTTTTGTTAACACTGTCGTGGATGCATGGTATAGTCGTTTGTATATTGCGATTGTGCGTTGCTTCTGTTGGATGTCGTTTGTATATCGAGAACAAATACTTGATAACCAGAAATGAAATATAACAGTAAAGGCCAAGTAGGGAGTGAAAGGATTGTACATTGCTAATGTGTGGATTAAGGAATGCATCTTTACATAAAAAAAGAACTCGTAACAAGGAACAAAAGTACATGCCAGTACATGTGCGTGCATACACAAAAGGTTGGGTCGTGGGTGGGGGACATGTCGCAAGCTGATCATGCATAGTACTTCTTCAGATAGCGACCATTGACAGGGGCGGTAAGTTGTCCGTCGTCTGGATTGAGCAAGAGGTACGAACCATTGCTTCTGGCAGTGTGTATTTCGAATGGCCCCTCCCAGTTAGGTGTAAACTTAGGAGCTGACAAATTGGCCCGTACATGCTTGGCGGCTTGGAGGACAAGGTCGCCTGCTGCGAAGGAGCGAGGTTTGATGGTCTTCCCGTAGGCTTTGACAAGCTTCTCATGATATGCTTTCATTCGCCGCATGGCAGTAGCTCTCTTCTCATCAAGGCTCTCAAGTGCCACCATTCTGGTTTCCTCTTCCCCGAGACCACTGCTGAGGGATAGACGCGCCGAGGCGACTGCGATTTCGGCTGGCACTACACATTCGTCCCCGTAGACGAGGGAGAAGGGTGTGGCCTTCGTAGCTGTGTGTCTGGAAGTTCTGTAGGCCCAAAGGGCATGACTTAGTTTTTCGGACCAAGAGTTGCTTGCGTCGTGGACCATGCGTGACAAAACGTGCAACAGCGTTTTGTTAGAGGCTTCAGCCTGACCGTTGCCTTGTGGATAATAAGGAGTCGACGTGGCATGATTGATATCGTCTGCTTCCATAAGAGTCCGAACATCCCGATTGATGAATGGTGTGCCGTTGTCGGAGATAATACATCGGGGGATGCCGAAGCGACATATGATGTGGTCGCGTAAAAAGTTGGCGATGGCGCCCCCCGTGGCTCTTCGCAGAGGTATGGCTTCGACCCATTTTGTGAAACGCTCCGTTGCGACCATGATCCAAATGTGACCTTTTGACGGTGGATGTATGGGGCCGATAAGGTCGAGAGCCCAAGAGTGGAATGGCCAAGGGGCCGCAATCATACGTAGGTCGGATGCTGGCATGTGTATTCTATCTGCATGTCTCTGGCAGGGTTGACAGTGTCGTACATGGGAGATTGCATCGTACTCCATAGTTGGCCAGTAGTACCCCAGTCTGAGTAGTTCTGCATACAACTTCTGAGAACCTTGGTGTTCGCCACAAACACCATTGTGCACTTCGTTGATCACCTCGACTGCTTGGGCACCCTGCAAGCATCGTAGGGTGCGTCCCGAAAATCCTTTGCGAAACAATTCGCCTTCCGTCTCAAAATACTTGACCGACTTGCGTTTGATAGAACGTGCCGAGTTGCGGTCAGATGGTAGCAGTCCGTGGGACAGATATTGCAGGAAGGGCTGGCGCCAGTCACCCTCAATACTGGCGACAAGAGCTTCCGTACGGTCTGGTGCATAAAGGCATTCTGAGCAACCCTGCTGTACATCTGAAGCATCCTTGGCCATGGATGGCCAGAAGAGACCCATTCGCTGGAGACGACGGTATAGTGGCGGTCCGTCGAGGCCGCAACACTTTTGATGCCCATATTGCAGTTTGTGCTTTGCTTCTGTCGGTGCCAAACATCGTGCCAGAGTGCCTCCGGGACATCGCTTGTACAGGATGTCTCCTAACATGAAGAATTCTGTAAGGGTGGAGATGGAAGCGAGTGATGGTGTTCTAAGCTGGTCGATGATCGGCTGCCTCCAATCATCGGTCGTAGTGTCCGTTGGTACCAAGTCCAACGTTGTGCACGGTGCCGCCCTTTTGATAATGGTTAGCACACGTTGTTCACCGTCAATGTCTATTTTTGACGCGATCGTGGCTAAGCTGTCCGCATGTCGGTTGTGGCTTCTGCTGTGATGCTCGTATTGGACATGGCCAAGCTGCCCCTCCAAGTGTTGTACTAAGGTACGATAAGGTGCCAAGGCTGGTTCCCTGACTGCAAACTCCCCATCGGCCTGCTTCATGATTAGGTTCGAGTCCCCCTTTACATGCAATGATTTAGCCCCCATGCTAACAGCTAGCATGAGGCCGATGACGAGGGCCTCGTACTCGGCTTCATTGTTGGATACCGGGAATGCAAGTTTGAAGGATAGGGAGGTGGTAACACCCTCTGGGTTCCGTAGAACAATGCCGGCACCTCCTTGCCGGATGGGAGCTCCATTAGGGTCTTTGCTAGTGGCTGAGCCGTCGAACTCGAGTGTCCACAATTCATCAACACCAGAGGTCAAGGCCGTCTCTTCTCCAGGCAATTGATGTGAGGTTGGTTCACATTGTTGACGTGGGAAGAAGGCCAAGAGGTCTGCAAGTGCTTGGCTTCGCAAAGCCGTAGGATTCTTGATGGATAGGCCGAATTCGGCCAGCAGCAGTAACCAGCGAGTGAGTCGGCCAGACAGGGCGGGACGAGTGAGCATGTATCGTAATGGATCAGCCTTAGTGACGAGCATAATCTGGTGCGACAAGAAATAGTGTCTGAATTTCTGCGAGGCGTAGACCAAGGCGAAACAATGCTTCTCGAGCTCAGAATAATTGGCCTCGGGTCCTCTAATTGACCGACTGAGATAATAAACTGGACGTTCCACTCCGTCCACTTCTTGAGCGAGTAACGCCCCTATAGATCTGGGTGTGGAAGTTAGGTAAAGCAAGAGTGGTAGGCCTCGTTGCGGGACGGCCATGGTCTGCGGTGACATGAGGACCGCCTTGATTTGTTCGAATGCTTGTTCTTGGGGCGCACCCCAACTCCACGGTGCGCTCTTGCGCGTCAAGTGCTGGAATGGCGCGATGAGTTCGGCCAAGGCAGGGATAAACCTGCGGAGATAAGAGACCTTGCCAAGGAAACTTTTCAACTGCTTGGTGTTCCTGGGCGGTGGCATCTCTCGGATAGAGGCGGCCTTGGAGGGGTCAACGTCGATACCCTGTCGACTGACTAGGAAGCCGAGGAATTTGCCAGAGGAGACTCCAAAGGCGCACTTGAGCGGGTTCATCCGCATGTTGTATTGACGACATCGGTCAAAAACTGCTCGGAGGTCCGCAAGATGGTCACTTTCCTTCTTAGACTTGATAATGAGGTCGTCAACATAGTCTTCCACTGTGCGGTGTATCATGTCGTGAAAGATAGCTGTCATGGCTCTCTGATAGGTGGCACCCGCGTTTTTGAGACCAAAAGGCATGACTTTCCAACAAAAGTTACCCATCGGGGTCCGAAAAGCTGTCTTGGCACAGTCATCTGGGTTCATTCGAATCTGGTTGTAGCCGGCGAAGCCGTCCATGAAGGACAGGGTCTCATGTCCGGCGGCAGCCTCCGTGAGCATATCAATATTGGGCAGTGGGAACTCGTCTTTAGGGCATGCCTTATTCAAATCGCGGAAGTCAATACAAATGCGAACTTGTCCATTCTTCTTTTGCACAGGAACAACATTGGCCAACCAGATAGGGTGAGTGATGGGTTCGATGAAGCCAGCCTGCAGAAGTCGTTCGATTTCTTGCTTGATTTTTATTTCAAGTTCGGGGCGAAATGATCGCGTATGCTGTCGAACTGGGCTGAACCCGTTGGTGATGTTGAGATGGTGTGTTACCAAGGCAGGGTCTAGTCCGGGCATTTCATTGTAACTCCATGCCAACACGTCGCGATATTCGCGGAGGAGGGTAACCAGTTCCTCTCTTCGGCCTGGGGCGAGCTTCGTGCCAATGTAGGTCAGTCGAGGTCTCTCGCCCGGATCAGCCAGGTTAATTTCTTCAAGATCTTCGGCCTGCGGTCGCGGGCCGTCTTCATAGCAGGGGGGTGCAGCGCCCGGGGTAAGTTCGTGATCTGGCGGACAATGCTCGGCCGTGCAACACCATTCTGTCTCCGTCGGTGGGCAGTGGTCGAGGCAGTCGGGTCGCGCCCCCCCGGACACCGTCATAACTGGTAGATGACCCTTCCGTCCTGGATGACGCGCTGGAAGGTGGTCTCAGACTTGGGCTTTTTGGGCTTGGGGGATGAAGGCGGGGAAATGATAGGGGCATCAGATGGTGATGTGGAGGTTGATGCCTTGTTCTTGTTGTTTTTCTTGGACTTGGACTTGGGTTTGGGTGGCTTGTTCCCACACAACTCATCCCAATCTGGCAGTTTGGTGGAATGGATGTGAGTGGCATTCTCATTATCTGCAGCAAGTTCGGTGAAGAAGGAGGCCTCGGCAAAATAAGACTCGGCGCACTCGAAAGGGGCCTTGGTTGCGGGGATGGTTACTGCTCCCTCATGTCCCGCAGGACCGGCCACCAGTTTCACACACTGGTGGTACGTCGAGGGGACAGCCTTGTTGACGTGGATCCAAGGTCGCCCAAGTAGGAGGTGGAAGGAAGACTCGCTATCTATCACATGGAAAGTGGTGTCGCGCCGGACAGTTCCGACCATCAGGTCGACGGTGATGTGGCCAAGAGTGGACTGGGTGCCTTGTCCAAAGCCAGTGATCTTGATGGGGTCCCGAATGATTTTCCTTGGCGGTATACCGGCCCGCTGTAGAGTGACGAGAGGGATGATGTTGATTGAGGCGCCGCAATCTACCAATGCGCGGCGGAAGCCGGTGCCGTTGACAGTACATTCAAGGTATAGTGGCCGGTTATGGTGTTCGACAGCAGGTGAGTCTTCATCTGAAAATATAAATGCAGTGGGAGGGACATGTCTGAGCTCAGCCTGGGCGGCGAAGCACTCGGGCCCGAGGCCTGTGGTGACCTCGATCAAGCAATCTGAGAGATAGGTCCGCGCTGCGGGTGAAAACCCCATTTCATCGAAGAAGCCTTTGATCTTTGTCATTTGGCCAGCCGAGGACACTGGCTGGGGAGTAGGAGGTATGTCAGCTGTGATCAAAGGCGAGGCTTCCGTAGAAGCTTTGGGAGCGAGCGGCTCGCAGTGCTCGGTGGTAACCATGAGCACCTGGTGCTCGCGGTTATCGTTGCCATGGTTTGGGTATGGTTCTTTCCTCACATCATTATTCTTCCGCAGTTGTAGCTCGCCTGACGCGACTTTTCTTGCAAAGATGGCCCGCAACGCATTGCAGTTCTTGAGAGGATGACCGAGGGCCTGGTGGAAGGGACAGTAGTTGGGTCTGGTCCTTTCCTCGTCCGTGATGGGGATCCGCACAGGTGGTAAATGGAAGTTGTTGTCGTTGACAACCCATTCTGTCAATAGATCCTTCACTATATTTAAATCGCACGGAAAGGCAGGCTGGGTCTCCTGTTGCCGCCGTTTGTCTGGTTGCTGGTCCCTATCCGGGAACTGGCGTTTAAAGCCAGTGTAATTACTGACGTTGCTGCTATTGTTGCCGATGCTGGTGCTACTGCGCTGGGTACTGGGTGGAGCTGCTGAGGCCACTAGGGCACTCGGTGGCCGAGGCCTCCATGGCTTGACAGGCCCGACCGTTTCGTAAGTACGTCTTGCCGTCTCTTTGAGATGTCCCCATGATCTCAATTGTAAGTTCTCGAGGTGCACCCGGTATACATCGTTCATATTCTTGACACATATGGGCACTAGCGTCTCGTCCTTACTAAAGTCCGTGCACTCGAGGCATTTAAGATGAAAGCGATGTACATATTTGGTCAAATCTTCGCCGGGGGCTTGGCGAATGCCGGCGATGTCCACTACGGTGACGCGCTCAGCTTCGTAGTGGAATTTGTCCATGAAGAGTTGGACCATTTCATGCCATGAACGGACTGTCCCCGCAGGGATCTGGTGGTACCAAGTGTAGGCCAAGCCTGTAAGGGACTTGTGGAATTCTCTCAACTTCAAGCTGTCTCCCGGTCCATACTGCTCTAATGAGCCTGCAAATCTCGTCAAATGCTCACGGGCGTTGCCCTCACGTCCGTTGAAGAGCACGAAGACTGGTTGTTTGTACTTGAACGGATAGGGAGTGATGGCTATCTCGTCAGCATATGGCGCGTGGCTTGTCAATCGACTCGATGAGTCGGGTGCGGACTGCTGCGACAGCCGGCGAAGAAGCGCGTCAAAGTCAGCCTTTGAAACATAGTTGGAGGGTGGCTCCTCCTGACTGATCAAAGTTTGGTGGCCGGCTGGTGCTACGCGAGCCCCGGAGTCCCCGGATGGTATAACTTGATGGGCTGGAGCGACTGAAGGGCGATACATGGCGGGTGCTGATGCGGGCAGGTGGAGGGCAGCATGAGTGGTCGGACGAGACATGTCCACCACTTGGCCTGTCATTTGGTGCTGCTCCATCAAGTAGGGGTTAGGTTCCATCTCAATGGACTCATGAGTCTCAGAAGAGCTCCTGGCCGGCAAGTGTTGAGGCACCATAGTAGGAGGGACTTGTTGTAATAATGGCCCAAGATCTGGCTGCTGCCTGCGTGGGGGCATCACGGGACGTGGTGTGTCTGCCACAGGCGGGGAAGACGTCGCAAGTCCCATCGCCAGGGGTCTGGAGGGTTGAGGCGGCAGTGGTCGTGACACCGGCGCCTGGGTAGCGTCAGGGGACGGCTCTGGTTCTGCAGGCTGGACCGGCAGCACAATCCGTTGCGAGGCCATCGCTTGTATGGATTTTTGCATTTCCAGTATGGCGGCCATGAGTGAAGCTTGAGAATCTTGTATGCTGGCTATGGTGGGGGTGAATTGTTGGATGGCCGCGTTGACTGCCACTTGCACGTCATGTGCGGGAGGGTCTTGGGGGCGTACAGCGCTAGTCCCTTCTTGATCGTCGGAGTGATGCTCCTCATGGATGGTGGGGTTGAGGCCTTGGCTGGTTGCCCTGGTAACTTTGCGTTGTACAGGCATGGTTGCTCGGGTGTGGCAGACTGCAACACGATGCTCACCTCCCCAGCGGAGTCGCCAAATGTTGATGCCGAAAGAGGGTCCTTTGCCACGTCGAGGTGCCACAAGGGATGCAGTCTGAGTTGGCTTCCAAGTAGGCAGAGTGGGAGACAGCAGGGATGACGTAAGGGCTGAGAGCAAGGCTCCTCAGGCAGGTCACGAGGGCTGGCAGTGTCGCGCAGGCAGGGTGACGACGAACAAGGTCAGCAGTCGACAGTCCGTGTCAAGAGTGCAACGTCGAGAGCTCGAAGTCGTAAGTCCAAATGTCTTTCTCTCACTAGAAATCCAGAGAGAATAGGTTTTAGAGAGAGAAAGTAAAAGTGTCAAATGAGGCAGAAGTCCTTGAATAAGCTCCAGAATCCACTATATATAGGCACAAATATGCGCGTGTCATCAGCTGACACGTGTCGTCCTGCGGGAGTGACACGTCGCCGTATAGGGTCCCGCGGTCTTGATTGTCCGTCGAATTGCCGGTCCCCGTGTTCGTGTCGTCCTGCCCTTGCAGCGTCCCTCTGCCTGTCTGAAGAGACTGACCACACTGCGGTAGCATGGTCAGAGTGGCCCGTTGCCCCAGCCTCCAGTCCAAGCCCTTACTGAATCCCACGGGATGCGTCAAGAGACGCGCAGAGATCCTGACAGCGGTGAGGGTTGCCCCTGCAGCCAAGTGCCAGGCGTGTTAGACACGATGCCCTCCGAAGACCTGCTCCCGTCCCGGAGTGGCTCGCGGTGCATTGCCCTGGCGGTGTCGATGATTGATGGAAACATCGGCGTACATGCTCATAACTCGATACCCAGAGTCCATGGCGGCGGGTCCTCGTGCTGGAGCACTATGAGCGGAGCTCCCAGAGGCTCGTCGGGTGATTGTGCCGGCGATGGCCTTAGGGCCGTGAGCTTATCCCTGTTGCGAAGGCCGGAGCCTTCGGTTGATCGTGCCTGCGAAGGCCGGACCCCTGTCAGTTGATTGCGTCGGTGAGGGCTTTAGGGTTGTGAGCCCGTCTCGCCGCGAGGGCCGGAGCCCTGTCAGCTAATTGAGCTGGTGAGGGCCGGAGCCCCCGGTTGATTGTGCTGGCGATAGCGGGCGTCATGCGATCACTAGCGATGAGTGGTGCGATAGCAGCGGTAAGCAGGTCCCCTCCCCTTCTAAGGACAAGGGAGGCCGACCCCTTTCTCAAGGTGGAGGCCGACCCCCTTACCAAAGGGGTGGCCGACCCCCTCAGCCAGGGGTGGCCGACCCCCTCACCATTGGGTGGCCGACCCCCTCACCAAAGGGGTGGCCGACCCCCTCAGCCAGGGGTGGCCGACCCCCTCACCAAAGGGGTGGCCGACCCCCTCACCAAAGGGGTGGCCGACCCCCTCACCAAAGGGGTGGCCGAACCCCTCACCAAAGGGGTGGCCGACCCCCTCACCAAAGGGGTGGCCGGCCCCCCCAGCCAGGGGTGGCCGACCCCCTCTCCAAAGGGGTGGCCGACCCCTCACCACCAAGGGGTGGCCGAACCCCTTGGCGGGGGAGGTGCTTTCCATCTGTCCGAATGCTTAAGGCGCGGAGCGCTTTGACCGAGCGATGGCGATGTTCGATCATCGGAGCGTTTTCACCGAGGAATGATGTTGGGCAAGTTTGACTATCGAGCGTGTGACGTGTCGTGCCACTAGGATCTCTTGGCGGGCCCCGGGGTGCGGTCCAGAATAGGTTATGAACA